>JBAMBL010002361.1:0-55750 GCA_037043405.1 Drosophila subquinaria | reverse complement strand
AATGATAATGATATGAGAATATTTAATGTTTAAATTAATAACAATTTTCAGACGTGAATATTTGCTTGCAATTTATTTATGAAATTAATTTAAATGTTAAAATTCTCGATTATAATATTTAAAATTAAATTATTTGTTGATTTTTATCAGAAAATTAAAAAAACTTTTTATTTTTAATTTGAATAAAAAAATTATGAATTAATAATTTTGTATCAATATTTTTATAAAATAAAAATACAAAATGGAAATTTTGTTTTTTCATTTTTATAATAAAATTGTTTAAAAAAATGAAAAAATAAATCATGCTAATTTATTTTATTTCATTTAACACACTTGTCGAATACTTTAAAAAAAATCAATGCCGACATTCCTAAAAACTCTCATAGTTTTCTATAATGAACCAAAGAATTTTTTACTCAATTCAAATATTAATAATATTTATGACCAAATACAAAAAGTAAATTCTTAAATACAAATCGATTGAAAGTAAAGGTGTGTGAGTTGTGTGTAGTTATCATGTAGATCACAGATTTGTCGGTAAGAATTAAATCTTTATTATATTTGGCGAGTACACTATTCAAAACTAATGTTATTCTTCGTATTTTCGACATTGTGCCTGTATTCTATAATATCCTGGGGCACACTCGCAGACATCGGGCTCCAGACAGACGCCATTCGTGCAATCCTCCTGGCAGATGGGCTCACATTTCAGGACCCTAGAACTGCCGCGATTCAGATAGCCATCACAGCAGTAGGAGATCGTACGTTGTCTCAACTCTGGATTCAAGGTTTGGGCACTGCAAAAGTGTTTTTTATTTTGAGAAAGCTCTTATGCAGATAGTTCAGTTTAGTGATTTCACATTTGAGTCTTGTAGCAAATGCCCGAGCCACGTGAAGCGATCGCCTCTCTTTGCCAGCTTTGTGCCTCTGTCAGAGAGTTTTTCCAGAACTGGCCATGTGTGGGCAGCGGTAGATCCAATGTTAAACAGACGATCAGCAGGCCAATTAGTTTGCATCTCGAGATCATCTCTCACACTCAGTCTTCTACTATCTCTCGGGAAATTGGCGTGAATCTGTCGCGATCGCGGAATAAACTGAGCTGCAGTCGCTTTTAGACGCTGCTTTTATATGTATAAAAGAAACTTATTAAACCATCACAACGAACGACTCGTAGATAGATAATTGTATTTGGGCAGTGGTGCCATGGAAGAGGGCTTTCATACACAAGTGTATACATAATATTATTCCTATAAACTAGGCATTACTAATTAAGGGGGATCAGTAAGCACATGACTACGCCACTGGCTTACTGATAACACCGCAATATACATGTGATTATACTTGTTTCATTTTCTATTGTGCTTGACATCGAAAATGTAAACATATATTATTATTTTAAGCACTTTTATATGTGTAGTATATTCTTATCATCAACTCACACCCACCACATGGAAGAGTGGAACACATTGGCGCCCCCCAGTATAAAGTGCTTGCCCAGCAGCAAATCGAACTCGTGCATCAACGAGGCGTTCACTTTCGGCGGATTCATGGACGCGTATGTGGTAACCGTATCCGGCGACATGCACTTGTCGATGAACCGCGTCTTGCCCACCAGGCAGCGGCAGTGGCCCTCGGCATTGCAGTAGCCATTCTCGCACCGCTGGTAGCTGCTCTCGGGACCCGCCACCACGGCACAGCCACAGACATTGGGAGCTATGCATCTGCCGTAGAAGCCACATCCGTTATCGCACACCGCCTCGCAACGCTCGCGATTCCTCACGTATCCGTTGAAGCACCGACAGTTCCCGGGCGAGATGCAAACACCGTTGTCGCAGTCGTACCCACAGTCCGGCAGACAGCTGGTGGTGTTCTGGTCGTAGCGATACCCATTTTGACACACGCAGGTGGTGCGATTCGCACAGAAGCCATTGTCACAGCGCCTATTTAAAGAAAAGAAGGGAGATTATGTCGAAACTTCTATTTGTAAGTAAGCATTAATATTCAGGCCTGTTCCGAACTCCGAACGTTTTCAAAAAAGTAAAAACGAAACGAAAACGAAGGTTTTACCATTTACTGTTTCCTATTCCGATCGAAATAGACTTGTTTTTACTTTTCGAACTCGGTTTCGAAAACGTTTCGAAAATTCATTTTAAATATTTCTGGTCGAATATAGCAGATAGAAGGCTAAATTAGACTAAAACTTTCGTTGTTCGCATTTCCTTATTCAATAATGCAGCTCTATAAGTTTCGATTGCGAGAGTTGGTATCGTTTTTGTTTTTCGTGCAATATTTCATAAATGCTTATAAGAAAATTATTTCAAAATACACTGCAACTATTTAAAGCTGAAGTAGTGATATTTAACAATTCTAAAAATGTTTAACATTATTATAATTTTCAGTTTATAATTTTAGGTATTTATTTTAATGCTTTAAATGGCATTTTGTTTTATATCCGATGGCATTACAGCACACGTTTTCAAAACGACAATTATTGTCGATTTTCGGAACTCGGAACAGCAATCAACTCGTTTTGATCGACTCGACTCGATTTCGGAGCTCGGAACAGGCCCGATTATTTTTATTCTTTATTTATTTATTTATTTGAGTTTCGAAAGTAACAGTTATTTGTTAGGCAATCTTAAATTGCGACCTAGATATTAATTAACGAAATTTTAATTGTTGAGAATTTGTGAAGTAGATTCGAGTACGATTAATACTATGTAGGTCCGGTTGTTTTTAGCAGGGACGTAACACTTATAATGTTTTTTTTTCCAAATAATTAAAAAATAAGAGTTATTTGATGATTTTTATAAAAAAAAATTATTTTTAATTATTAAAATTAATTTATTTGATAAAAATCAATAATAATTATTATTTTTAAATTTTCATTTAAATTTCATACAAATTTCTATTGTATGAAATTTAAGTGAAATTCAAGCGAAAGCGATTTCTGTGGCACCCCCGATAAATTGAAAATAAAAACTGAATTGAAATATAAATTAATTTTAATAAATAAAAATATTTTTTTAATAAAAATTTCAAATAAAAGTTTATTTTGTTTTCGAATTTGGCGTTCCAAAATAACATATGTCTGTTTTTCCCACTGTTCTAGAATTTTTTTTGTGCTTCAATTTTTTTGATACTCATAACAATTATTTGCAGTCCCTAATTTTTAGTAAAGCTAATTTCTTTGTAGTAATTTTGAAGAAAACGCTCGAAAAATATAAGCGTTAATTAATGTACCCAAGGAGTTTAGTTTCAACTACTGAAGAAATGTCTTCTTTCTGGTTTTTGATAACCTTGTGTTGGTCCGAAGATAACAATAAACACTTACATGTAGCAATTACTTTCACAGGAAGTGCCGTTGGCGCGTTTCTGGAAATTGGGAAAGCACTCGCACTGATTGGGAGCCACACAGTGTCCGTAGCCGCAGTCGGGAATGCACATGGGCTGGCAGCCCAGGGCATTGGATTCACGCAATCCCCTCGCATAGCCCTCGGCACAGACACATTTGCCCGGCTCCATGCAGATCTCGTTGTGGCCACAGGTGGCATTGCACTGTGGCTGACAGAAGCGCCGAGATCCGTCCAGTTCATAGCCCTTGTCGCATCTGCAGGTGCCATTCAAAAAGCACTGACCATGGGGACAGCCCAGCGGGCAGGTGGGCACGCAGTTGTTGCGATAGTTGAGCACAAAGTCGTCGAAGCACCGACAGAGTCCACCTGGCAGGCAGAAGCCATTCTCCTGACAACGTTCTCCGCAATCCGGAACGCACCTGCTCCAGTCGTACTCGTAGCGTCGCCAGCCCTTGCAGCAGACCTCGATGACATTGAAGTAGGGATTCACGGTGCTGTTTCCCACGATCTTAACCTCCTTGTCGTACTGAAAGAACACTGCACTAGGGAGGAAATTACACAATAATGTTTATATATATATTTCATCTCTCTCATTTAACTTACGGCACTTCTCGATAACATTTCGACGGGTTAATGCCTCGCTGGGGCAGGGACAGGCCCTGGGGTATGATGTAGGGCTTGCGAGTGGACGTGGTCGAGGAGTAACGTCGCTGTTGGATCTGTTGCTCGCGCTGTTGCTGCAACAGTTGCTGCTGCTGGTGCAGGCGCAGCTGCTCATCCAGCAGCTGTTGCTGCAACTGCTGTTCGTGCAACTGCAGCTCCAGGCCGTGCATCAGGCAGAGGAACATCAGCAGCAGACAACTCTGAATCGCCAGAGTTTGCAATAGCTTGGACATGACCAACGATTCTATATATTCTTTACCAGATTTCAGCACGATTCTTGATTCCGATTCAGGCCGCACTGCAGCGTTCAACTCGCAGTTGTTTACTGTTTGTTGCGGCGACGGCCAAGTTGGAGAAACGGGTCAACGCCTAATCGCTGCTGGGAGGGAAGCAGCGATAAGAGGACTGGCTTTTAATTCAATTATTATTAGCGAGAGGCTGCGTGCCACTTGAATTAAGAGTGCTTTAGCATCAACATTAAGCTAGAGAGAGACAGTGCGAAAGAGAGAGAGAGAGAGAGAAAGGAAGAGAGAGAGAGAAAGGAAGAGATGGAGAGAAAATGAGAGAGGGAGAGAGATGTACTTGTAATTGCGCTTAGCATTTATAAACAGTTTCAAAACTTGGAGAGAACATTTGGAAATATAATATACAGAACTATGTATATTTTTCAATTTTGATTTGTTTTTTGATTCTACGCAGTAAATAATAGAAAAAGAGAAACATTTTAAAAGACATTAATTTGAATAAATGTATTTAACTTAACATTTAATCTTTTTAGCTATGAATTATTATGTTATAAATAATATTTTTGATTTTTAATTTAACATTTCTAATTTATCATTCCACTTAAAATTTTATTCATATTTTTTTTGACTCTATGTCGACTGTTATTAGTCGACACTAAATAAGTAAATAAATAATGTCAGAGAAATTATCGCGTGTGCCTTACAATGTTTTTTTCATCAGTAGCCTAGCTTCTTTAAAATAAACAAATAAGTCATTAGAAACTAGTTTAAATGCTTAAAAGTAGACTGAGAAGTCTCAAAAATATTAATTTTATCAACTAACCATACAGAAAAAACGTTGTACTGTTAAATGTGGCTTTGAACCAACGATAATGTTTAAATAAATAATATAATATGAAATTTGCAATATAAATATGGAAAAAGTAAGTTAAATGTTAAATGTTTTCAATGTCTAAAATTAAAGATTGAGTCTTTAAAAAATTAAAAACCAACAAAATATATATTGTAATAGTAAAAATAAAAATAAAAAATCGAAACATGAAGAATTAAAATATCTGTGCTCAAAAAGATTACCGAAAATCTTTCCAGTATTAAGTAACATGACGTGAAAATGCAAAGAGAATTCTAAAAATGTTAAATATTTGCCAGCAATATTTTCACTTGAGAATTCTGAGAATGTTGTTGCTCAAATTTCGCAAGGTTCGCTGAGAGACTCGAAACGTGTCCGAAACGCTCTGGCTGTGGAGCTGAAAACAACTGATAAGCGGGCTGTGAATTATTGGGGCAGTGGAGCAGCAACGGATCTCGAGACTTTAGTTTGACATTAGCGATTGATTTGCAAGCTGTAGACGCGGGAAATTGTGCGGGAAATGTGCTTGATAAAGCATTGCCAGAGGCTTCTATTGCTGCTGTGCCTGGCCAGCATTGCGGGCAGTGGGACCAGCTACTCGGAATACGATGCACCTGCTCGCTACGATCCACGGCGCGGGGGGCAAGAGGCGCAATCACGGCGTTACTACGGCGGCAGCAGGCAGTCTCCACAGACGCCTCCACAGCCTTCACTGTATCCGCGTTCTGGCGGTGGCAGCTTTGAGTCAGTCAAATCCGCAGCGCAGCAACCGACGAGTCGTGAGTATTTGGTGCGCGCGCACGAGGACGTCGCGGATCCCGGGAAGCACAAGTGCCGCATTTGGGTGCCGTAAGTTGTGCCAAGTCTGGGATACAAAAACACTAAGAAAAACTCTCAGCGATGTGTTTTGCAAAAAAAGTATTTAAACTAGTCCAGTTCCGGTCTACAATTTTTAACAGAATGATTCGATTTTTAATTTTGATTTTCTTTCTTTATTGATCGTTATTGAAAGCATAAACGAAAGTTAAACATCTGTAATAAGAGCAAAATTTCTTAAGAAAAATATATGTGAAAAGTAGGAAAAAGAAGTTAAAATAGTCATTTTAAGGATTTTCAAAAAATTTTAAAAAAATACTATCAAAAATATTTTTTAAAATTTTTTTTTGCAGTTACTCTTAGAATCGTTTCAAGAACTTTTTTGCATTAAAATATATTTTTGAAAATATCAGGGATAAAAGTTGAAAAGTAGACGTTCACAAAAATTCGAATTTGTCAATGGCTACTTAATGAGTTAAGGAAATTTTTGCATTATTCAAACGGAATTTAATCGACCTTTCCAAATATATTTTTTTACTATGAAGACTTGACTTACAATAGCTGTTAAGCTAGTGTATGTATGTTTGAAAATCCGATTCGAAGCACAAAACAAGAGTGTAAAATCTTAAATCATGATCTTTAATTCTTACATGATTTTTGCATTGGCATACTTACAATTATAAAATGCAACTATAACTTCTTAAAACAAATTAATATAGCTATTAATTTAGCCTAATACGGGTTTTCGAACTTGGATCAAGAATTTTCAGGATCATTGAACTTTTGACACCGAAAATTCTTGATTCAAGTCCGAGCGTACTTGGTATTTCTCTCAGTAAACGCTTCGCCTATGTTTTCCAGGCCAGAGGCGATGTCCAAGTATCCCCTGGCCAACTTCATACAGAACGACATGACCAACAAGCTGTCCTACATCGAGGTCTGCTGCACCGGCTACACTCCCACCCGCCTCCGGGGCGTCACCGTCTGTCGTCCCATTTGTGGCTGCCAGAATGGCGTTTGCCGATTGCCGGGAGAGTGCGATTGCTACGAGGGATTCGTGAAGAACGACAATGGGGACTGTGTGTTCGCCTGCCCGCTGGGCTGTCTGAATGGACGCTGCTTCCTCGACGGCAGCTGCCAGTGCGATCCGGGCTACACGCTGGACGAGACGCGTCGCTTCTGTCGCCCCATCTGCAGCAGCGGCTGCGACAACAATCCCACCCACAACTGCACCGAGCCCGAGGTCTGCAGCTGCGCCAAGGGCTATCAGCTGAAGAGCGTGGGCTGCCGGCCCGTATGTGATCCGGACTGCGGCATCGGAGGCATCTGCAGGGACAACAACGAGTGCGACTGCGGTCCGGGCTACATGCTCAAGGACGGAATCTGTCAGACCGACTGCTATCAGTGCGTATGAAAGAGGAGTATCTTATCTTTCACTCTAATATCAAATGATATTTCTAGAAAATGCAATAATGGAGTCTGCGTGAGTCGCAATCGGTGCATCTGTGATCCCGGCTTCACCTACCACGAGCAGTCCACGATTTGTGTGCCCATTTGAGGCTCACAGAATCCGCTTTAATTTACAGAGCAGTTATATATTGGTTTATTATCGTTATTCTTGCATTAAATACAACAGATACAAATTATAAAATATTTGATTTTATATTTATATATTCTACGAAAATTCGGAAAAGAAATTAGGAATCCAAAGTTAGGAATCGAATAAATAGGAATCCAAAAGTAGGAAGAAAAAAAGAGGGAAAGCAAAAATTGGGAAAAAAAAAATTGGGAAATCAAAAATTAGGAAAAAAAAAATTAGAAAAGGCCGAAATCAAAAATAATTTATAAAAAATCGCGCGATTTTAAATAAAATATATTTTTGACTTCGGCTTTTTTAAAAGACTACATTTGTCGAACCATTTATTTCAAAATCAGGACTTCGATTGCCAGCGCATGTGATATTTATTCGAGCCATTTATTTCAAAATCTACATGTTTATATTGCGTGCCATCTTATATAAAAAATCAAAAATTTTTCCATTTTTGTACTTTGAATATTATTCTTAATTGAAATTCCTAATTTATGATTCCTAATTTTTTCTTCCCATTTTGGGATTTCTAAAATTTAATTCATGGTTTATTTTTCTTCCTTTTTACAATTCCTTAAAAAAGTTTCGGAATCCGTATGAGGTTATAGATCATTTTCAAAGCAGATGTCGTCGAGCTCATCCGATCTGCGAGTTGCCGCCTGTTGGCTTCTGTGCTTCAGGTAGAAATGGATGGCAGCTGTCAGAGACATCAAGAGGATGCAGATGGCCACACACCAGGCCAGGATCGTGGGCCACTTGGCAGCGCTTTGGGCTGCCTTTGAGGAGTTGAGAGCAGCTTCCTTGGTGGTCAAGTCGCCCTTTGGACTGATCTTCGGACTGGTGACCACCTGACACACATAGATTCTAGCCTCATCGCAGATTATTTGTCTGCTGTCCGTCTGATGATTGCAGCGACACTGGGCGATATCCAGGCAGGGTTTGTCCAGGTCATCCATGCAGATATTGGTGCACTTGACGGGACTGGGATTGGCATTGTCTGCCGCTGTCAGCTCGCTCCAGCATTGGCAGCCACTGGTGCAATTTGCTGACATTTCCAGAGGAGGAGCAGCGGTGGAGGAGCTGCCAGTTTCAGTAGTTGTTGAGAGCTGACAACCGTCGGCGGTGGTATCGAAGCCCTCGTCACACTGACATGTTTCGGGCGCTGTGCAGTGGCCATTTCGGCAGCCCTGGCTGCAGTCGGGCTGGCAGATCGAAGGGTTGCCCTCGACCAACGGCCTGAATCCGGGCAAGCAGCTGCACGTATCCGGCGACACACAAGTGCCGTTCACACAGTTCACCTGGCAGCTCGGAGTGCAGACGTGGCCCAGTTCGGAGTCCTCCGGCACATGGCCCACGTGACAGATGCAGGTCTGGGGTGCGACACAGTCTCCGTTCTGGCATTGCGGCTCACAGATGGGCTCGCAGATGTGCCGGGAGTCCTGGGCGAAGCGATAGCCCGGCTCGCACTCACAGATCTCGGGCCGAGTACAGTTGCCGTGGATGCAGCGGTCCGAGCACTGTGGCTCGCAGCTGTTGTTGGGGCCCATCAGGTAGCCAGGGCTGCAGGCACACACCTCGGGCGTGAAGCAGTAACCATTCGGACAGCCCTCGCTGCACTTGGGCTCGCACCTCTGCTCGGTCATCTCGTAGCCGGGAAAGCACTGACACTCGTCGGGAGACACGCACCGGGCGAATGCCGAGCAGCCCTTGGCGCAAATCGGCTCGCACAGATTCTTGGGCCCCCTTTGGTGGTAGCCCTCGTCGCACTCACAGAGATCGGGTGCCTTGCAACTGCTGTGCTGCTGGCAGCCCGTGCTGCAAGTTGGCTGGCAGCTGCCGTTCTGCAGCTGGTATCCCTCAATGCAACGACACTCGTCCGGGCCTTGGCAGCTGCTGTTGGGGCCACAGTCGGAGGCACAGATTGGCTGGCACTTCCCGGACCCATCCTCGTCCAGCTTGTAGCCCGTCTGGCACGCACAGATATCGGGCTCCTTGCAGTAGCTATTGAGTCCACAGCTGGGCGTGCAGAGGGGCTCGCAAATGGAGCTGTTTGAGCCTCTTTCGTAGCCCACTTCACATTGACAGTCGTCCGGTGCGGAGCAGAAACTGTGATCACCGCATCCCTGGCTGCAGGTTGGCACACAGTCCTTGTCGCTGCCGATCATCCGGTAACCGGCGTTGCATCTGCACACGTGGGGCGCCACACAGTAGCTGTTCTTGCCACAGTCGGAGCACACTGGCTGGCAATCTGACCCAGAGTATCCATCGTCGCAGCCGCATCGATTGGGGGCAACGCAGTGACGATTCTCGGAGCATCCTCCTCTGCACTTGGGCGTGCAATGGGGGTATGTTCCTTCGTAGCCCTCACAGCAATAATATTGAGTCTCAAACCTATATCTGGTCTGGAATAAAGTCAAATTGTTTATTTATTTCAGTTTATTTTATAAAATTAGTTAGAGGATGAATTATTCAGTCTTTATAGACAATACAGACTTTAGGGAGTACTGTAAACTAATTAGGAAACAAATTTCAGTTTATAAAAGTCTTTTAAGACTTATCTGTTCCTAATTAAAAACTTATATTCTTTTTAAACTTATTTTTTTTTTGCTCAAAATAAACTCATTGAAAAATTTTTGATATTTTTCTTGTTAAAAGTTAAAAGTATTTTGAGACTTATATTATTAACAAAACTCTTCAATAATTTTTAGAAAAATAAAAATCAAAATTAATTATTAAATTTTGCAAATATGAGCTTTTAGACTTTTTGCAGAAATTCTGTCATTACAAACCATTTGATATATTTAAAACACAAATTGCATTTGTTCTTATAAATGATTTTATAAAATTAATTTGGATCAATAACAATTATTTTTAGTTCCTGTGACAGTTATTGACGCATTAAGAGCCCGGCAATATAATAGTTTGATCTGTCTGCGCAACATAGGACGGACGGACAGACATTGTCGCAAACAAAATAATCGCATTATTAAGTATTTCCGATTTGGGTTGTGCACTTACTTTTGGAATCCAGTCGTACTCAGTTTTGTGTTTAGTGACATATTCATCATACCAATAGTTATATTCTCTATATGGCTTGGATATAGTTTCATATACCCGTTCGGTATATGTTATTGATTTATATCGGCTGCACACACCATCTCCATATGCATGGATTAATTCTATAAAAGTCCATCCAAAAAGCAAACTTAACCAAAAATACTGAAATCTATTCATTATTTTATTAGATCCACTTAAGTACTTTTAATAATCACTATTCCCGATATGGACAGTTTTAGAGCGCGCTTTAAACTCAACTGAGGAGTGGAATATAATATGGAACCCGTTTTATACGCTTGTCTACACATCCGTTCAGAATTCTCGCATTGATAAAAGAAAAAAAAAAACAAAAACTTTTGTGCAAGCGAAATTCGAGAGCTTAGCTTAATATTCGATAAGACTTGATATCACTTTAAACTAAATGAATTTCCCAATGATGAGTGTACCATCCAAATATTTGGTGCTACTTATAATTAAAAACATAAACCATTATGACAAATAAATCTTAAATCTCAATGTCTGCATAAGTTTAAAAAATTATATAAAGTGACAGACATTAAATAGTCCAGTTAATACCTGATTACCTAAATAGTTATTCAAAACATAAACTAAGACTTTAACTAGTCTTTGAATAACTGATCATATATAAATATCTAAATATAAACAAAGCTCGGAAATTATTAAATCTGGTGTAAAAAACCTTGAACCGCATATTAGAACTTTATCTACACTATTCATGTGAGAAAAATATAATATATAAAAAGATTGTACACAAAGTTGAGTTTGCATTTGTGGTGAAATATGTAATGATTAGTTTTTCTCTGTATATTTAAATAAATGTGAAACTCAACTGCTCGGATTTATCAAACTTAGTATTAATTTAACTCTTTAATCATGTATTTATAATGTTTCCGTAAATTATACTCGAGTATATGCATGCCATTATAATATTTGAGGTTTTTAACAAAGTATTGGGGTGAGTCATGAAAGTACACAGAGAATGAGTATTACGATTACAAATATTATTGTAATTTATAATGTTAATATTATAATTTAATTTAAAAATATTATAATTTAAAAATAGGAATTGTTGTCGATGCCCTCGAGTCTCGTATCGTAGCTACGTAGATCCACATTTCGCAGATCAGCTCCATCCGTATCCGTATGATTGGAATAGCTTGGTTTCTTGTACCGCCTTGTGATGACAAAGGCCATGCACGATATGAGGGATACAACAGCTATGATGCTGATCACACCGAGGAACATGATAATCCACATGGCCGTCACACTGGAGCAGTTGCGGCTATCCACATCATCCGCCTTAAAGCCGTCCAGACACTCGCATACTTCTGGCTGGGCACAGTAGCTGTTGTCCCCACACTTCACGGTGCATTTGGGATCACAGTGGTTGCCCTCGCCCTGGTAGCCTTCCTTGCAGGCACACTTGCCGGGACTCACACAGTCACTGTGGTAATCGCATTCCGGAGCACATATTGGTTCACAGTCGTCTGCTGAGCTCTTTCTGTAGCCAGGATGACAATTACAAATGCCAGGATGTGTACAAACGGCATTGGATCCACAGCCGCGTGGGCATTTGGGTTGACAGTCCTGGCTGTCCAGCTGTGGGCGATGATAGCCCTCCAGGCACTCACATTTTCCAGGCTCAGGGCAATACGTGTGATTGCCACAGGCACTGCAATTGGGCTCACAAACACCATGGAGTGACATTTGATAGCCTTCGTGGCACACACACGTTTCTGGTTGGCTGCACAAACTATTCTTGGGGCAGCCCTTTAGACACATTGGCTCACAGACTCTCACAGCATTCTTAGTGTAACCCTCCAGGCAATCGCATTTCTCCGGACTTTTACATTCTTCGTTCGCTCCACATTCAACAGAACAAACTGGTCGACAGACTCCCAATGAATCCTCGATGTATCCAGCTTGGCACAAACATATCTCTGGCCTGGCACAATATTTATTTAGAGCACACCCGTTGGGACACTGAGCTTGGCAGTGACCAGTTGTATTACTGTAACCTTTGACACACTCACATTTATCGGGGCTTGTGCATTTCTCAAACTCTCCACAAAAGGGTTTATTACAAACAGGCCGACAGACTCCCAGTTGATCCTCTGCGTATCCTGTTTCGCACTGACAGGTATTGGGCTTAACACAAGTCCTATGAGTGCCACAAATCGTGTCACAAATCGGATCACAGTTGGAGACATTTTGAGGGGATCTCTTGTAGCCCTCGGCGCAGTCACAAGGACCAGGACTCTTGCATATGGTATTAGATCCACAAAGCAGACTGCAATCTGGCTTGCACGCATGACCTTTAAAGCCTATATGGCAAACACATACAGGCTTCTGGTTTCTGTCTTTCCAAACACAATCTGCATTTGAACTACACTTCGGATCACATTTCGGCTTGCAATCACTCGGATATTCCTCTTGAATCTGTACAGAAGATTTTCTTCATTGTGTTAACTTTTTCTTTGACTTATTTAACATACCTCTATAATTTGGAAATCTTCAAATACACTTTTCTCCATCACTTTTCCGTCTGTTTTCATGCGAAAGTGTGGCACAGTCTCTTTAATCATCTTGCTTTTGGCAACCAGTTTCGGCACACACCATGAATTATTCATAGCGCACTCACTGAAATCCACATACAACAGGATCAGGCACAGAAATGCCAATTCCCGACCAACCTCCGCCATGACACAAAATATAATTATTATTATTATTAGTTTTAATTTTCAAGTTGAGGTTCGTTGCAAAACTAATTTACTTCGAATGCAGCGTAGGCCTTTTAAAGACTTTCGAAACTCAAATATTGTACGTCATGGTATACCGCAAAACCACGACAGCATCAGCTTTTATTCTTAACTTATTTTATTTATTTTATTAATCGAGGTATTATCATAATTTAACAGGCTAATATGGCATTATTTTTAATACGTGTTGTTCGATTTTGGAATCAAATAAGCTGAAACTTTTAAGAAGTACAACGCAAATTAAAATAAAAATAAATTAAATTTTTCACAACTACAAAAAAAAACAAATAAAATAATATATAACAAATATTTAAAAATTTATAATTTGAAAAGCTTAAAATTAAAATTAATTCACTATTAAAGAATATACATTTTTTTTGGTATTATTGAGAACACGTTGAGTGCTAATTAAATAGCTTTCTGTGTTTGTTTCAAACTTTTCAAAGCAGGTATGTAACAGATTTTAGCTAATCGATTCTCAATATAAAAATAAATCATACCTGTAAAATTTCGATTAGAATTACTAATCAATTAGATTATTTTTGGAAATAATCGTAGTGACTAATAATTTGTGATAATATAATGATTACGATTACAAAAAATCAGAAATAATCAAAATCTATTACAATTATTCCAAAATTTATCAGAAATAATCAAAAATAATCTGTTTGGGTATTCGGATTATTTTTGTTTTTTTTCTGATTATTTCTGATTATGGTAATCTGCATGGTACGCATAAAAGTAATATATTACTTAAATTTGCTTAAATACAAAATATATCTTTCAGAGACCGTTGAAAATATATTGACCTTACACAAAATTCAGTCTTAGTATCACATTTTGAATACAACTAACAGCAGACTTTTGTTCAAACAAGTTGAGTTCTAAATGTTTATTTAAATTAACTATTAAGATTATTGAGAACAATGTATTGTTTATAAATAAATTGCACAAATGCTTTTATTTTACTTGTGTGCCATTTGTTGATAAGCGAAATCTTAAAACTCATATGTCATATTCAATGTTAAGGACCTCGGCGTGCACTTGGAGTCGCCCCATCATAATCAACAGCCAACTGGAGCAGATGCAGATGAGTCTGTCGACTTGGTCGCAGCGAGTTCAAGAAACATATAGGCACATACTCGTATATTATTCCATATATCTATCGAATGCTGATAAGCAGCTCTCAAGTCCGGATTATTCTATTCATTGCAATGCTGCAATTGGAATATCAATTTGCAGTTTATTTGTAAATTGTGCCTTGAACCGAGTGGTGTGAGTTCCAAGAGTTTCCATGTGGCGTCTATTGGTGATATCTGGCCTGCTTTGGCTTCAAATTGATGCCTGTGTTGAACGCGTGCCGTAAGTGAATCTAAATTATGTGAAATATTTCCTTAACCTGAATCATTTAAAAGGGTTACGAAAATGAGGGTCAACCTTGTGACCATGCGCAAATATCAGGGATTAGGCAATTGTACCCATGACTGTGGACCCCTCGTGGTGCGACCAATAAAAGAGGTGTGTATTATCAACTGACAACGTGCTCAGATCAGAGCAAATTAGCGAAGTGAGTTTATAAATATCACCTTAAAGCTTGCATACTTTTAATCATACCTGTTAAATAATGATTAGTAATCATAATCATTAGTAATTAGATTATTTTTGTTTAAAAGTCGAACTATTGATTAAATTACGATTAATTTCGGTTTGCATAATTATTTAATGATTGCCATTACAAAAAATCATAAATAATCTAAAATTATTACAATTATTCAAAAATAATCAGAAAAATCAAAATTAATCATAAATAATCTTTAGAGTATTCGGATTATTTTTGATTTTTTTCTGATTATTTCTGATTATTTTGGCTACTTTGATTGTGAAAATTTAAAATCATTTTTTGTAATCGTAATTATTAAATAATCACAAATTTTCAACAGTGAATTATATAGTCACTACAATTACAGTCGAGCTTCCCCAACTCGAATCACCATTATCCAAGAAAAAAGTTCAAGTTAGTAAAACTTCGAGGTAAGAAATTTTTTTTTTAGTTTTTCAAAAGAAACTACACATGCATTCAATAATTAATACCTTTCAAAATGCAAATTTTTCTTGTTATTTTCAACAAAAAAGGATACCAGTTTGTTCAAGACCTGTTAATAAGTATTCACAAAAATTGGGTTTTTCGTTCTTTTGCTGTATCCAGAAGAAGTTCCCGATTCAAATGTCATCATAATTAATATTTCATTTTTTAATATAATGAAAAATGTTTTGGCTGAGATACCACATTTTTCAGCAACTTTAATTTATTTGGTCTACTTTCAAATACCTTAACTACTAATAAGTTTGAAAATTTCCTCAAATACTTTTAAACATTTTAGTACACTGATGCGCCAACAAAAAAGTACATTTCGAACATCTTTCCTATAGCGATTTCACAAGCCTAAATAATTGTTGATGCAATATTCTATCATATTACATCACCATATGTTAATGTACATTAATATTACGTATCAAAATGAGCCGGTAACAGAAGCATAAAACAGAAACGAAAAAAAATTCAAACTTTATTGGAGATTTTCCCGAAAAATTCGACTTACAGAAGCACGGGCCAATATTTTTGTTCGAGTTACGAAGAAATTCGACTTATAGAAGTTCGAGTTAGGGAAGCAGATTTGTATGAAATTTGTTCAGCAAACGCTATTGCCACTCAGTTTTGTTTGAGTTAGCGAAAAATCGAGTTAGGGTAGTTCGAGTAAGGGAAGTTCGACTGTATTTCCAAAAATAATTTAATTGATTAGTAATTCTAATCGAAATTTAACAGTTATGCTTTTAATGTTATTCAATGTCACCCATGAGAATAGTAAATGCTTAATTCCAAGCTTACACTGAGTCACAGACTTTTACAGTCTACTATCACAGTGCCGCTCCATCCTAATCTATCTGGTTTTGAAGCCATAGATACAGAGCTGTAGAATTGTGACATTGGTCTGTGACAGTGTGTGACACAGTGTGCACCCGGCACAAAACATTATCATCAATAGTCGTTGTCTTTGCTGCTTTTATCACTTACTTATGTACTCACTTCTTTCCATAGACGTACATGTCTTTTGATCTCGCGTGCTGTGAAGGCTACGAACGGGTTGATGAGAGGTAAGTGAGATTACATATATTCGCGACTCAGCATCGAGGCGACTCCCTAATCAGATTGATTCGTTTCAGCGAGGAGTGCTTGCCCAAGTGCGTGGATTGTGGTCCCAAGGGCAAGTGCATCTCGCCGGGAATGTGCCTCTGCTTCGAGGGCTACACCAACCAAAGGAACCGCAGTGTCTGCGAGTCCGACTGCAGTGAAGCCTGCGTCAACGGACGCTGCAGCGCACCGGATGTCTGTCAGTGCCTGGAGGGCTATCGCTTCCGGAACGGCAGTCAGAGCATTTGTGAGCCGACTTGCAGCATGGACTGCAGCAATGGACACTGCGTGGCGCCGCAGAAGTGTGAATGCCACGTGGGCTACCAGCGCAACGAGACGCTGGGCAGGTGCGTGCCCCTTTGTGAGGAGAGGTGCGAGCACGGCGACTGCGTGGCGCCCAACGAGTGTCGCTGCCACGCGGGCTACGAGGCGCGCCTGGATCATCCCAACCGCTGCGATCCCGTCTGCAGCAGCGGCTGCCGCAACGGACTCTGCCTCGAGCCCGAGCACTGCGCCTGCAACCTGGGATTTGGCCATGTCAGCGGTCGCATCGCCGACGGCTGTGAGCCCACCTGCCAGCCAGGCTGCGTCAACGGCACCTGCGTGGCGCCCAATCTCTGCCTCTGTCGCGAGGGACACGCGCCCTTAAATGGCTCCCATTCCGTCTGTGTGCCGAGCTGTCGCCGTGGCTGCGAGAATGGCTTCTGCAATGCCCCCGGCCGCTGTGAGTGTCACGAGGGCTACGTCCAACTGTCGCCACACCGCTGCACACCTGTCTGCAGTCCCATGTGCGGCACCAATGCCCGTTGCACCGCACCGGACATCTGTCAGTGCGACGAGGGCTATGCCCCGATCAACGGCAGTCTGCGGGACTGCGAGCCCTACTGCCCCAAGACCTGCTACAACGGCATCTGCAGCAGCCCGGGCGTTTGCTCCTGCCTCGCCGGCTACGAGGCCCTCACCGCCACCTACTGCGTGCCCAGCTGCAGTCGCTCCTGTGTCCACGGCAGCTGTGCGGGTCCGAACCGATGCCGCTGCTTCACCGGCTACCGACCCAGCGAAGCGGATCCCAATGTCTGCGAGCCCATCTGCAGCGAGGACTGTGGCTTCGGCCACTGCATCGCCCCGGAGATCTGCAAGTGCGACACGGGCTACGCCAAGCGCTGGCCCAGCGGCGCCTGTGAGCCCTTCTGCGCCCAGAAGTGCGTCAACAGTCGGTGCGAGGGCGGCACTGGTCGCTGTCGCTGCTACCAGGGCTACAGCATGCGTGCCGGCTCCAACTCCATTTGCGATCCCGTCTGCTCGCCCGGCTGCGTCAACGGCACCTGCGTCGAGCCCAATCTGTGCGAGTGCTCCGGGGGCTACGAGGACACCAAGCATTCCCATTTGTGCGCGCCCAGCTGCAGACCGGCGTGCGAGAACGGTCGCTGTGTGGCACCCGGACGCTGTGAGTGCAGCCCTGGCCACCTGGCTGCCAATGCGAGTGAGCCGCACGTGTGTCGCGCCCAGTGCACGGAGCGCTGCATCAACGCCGAGTGCCTGCGACCCGACGAGTGCACCTGCCTCTTCGGCTACAGCCTCATCGCGGGCAGCACCACGGAGTGTGCCCCCGTCTGCAGTGAGGAGTGCGACCGTGGCAGCCTCTGTGTGGCCCCCGACTTCTGTGATCAGCGTCCCTATCGCGCTCTATCCACGGGCGGAGCTGGCGGCCTCTCCCGCTGGACCATGTTCGGGCTGGCTGTGCTGCTGTGCGTGGTGCTGGTCATGCTGCCCCTGCTGCTGATGCGGCACGTGCAACAGCGCCGACGATCGCACAACGACAAGCATCGCATCCACCTCATCGAGAATCCCAGCTACGGTGTCGTTCAGGCATCCAGTGAGGAGCTGTCCAGCGAGAGTCCAGAGATCGCCTTGGGCGACTAGCGAGTAGATAGGAATTCGTTTATAGCACTATCTATACCAGTGATGGGCACGCAGTGGCTCCGGGAGCAGCGACTGCTCCCGAATTCAGATTTCGTGCCTACCGCTGATCTATACACTCGATTACTATCGAACAAATTTGTTATCTCTAGGATATAGACCTTAAGTACTAAAATTGATTGATCTTAAGAAATTTGCGAGACAAGACAATTGACAATTCAAATAAAGTCAATCTTAAAAGCTCAAGTTTTTTTGTGACTGTCAAATGAAATGGAAACTCAGATCCTAAACCGATATTTATTCCAATGCAAGATCAAAAGTCCAAAGGTTTCTGTTAATAGATTAACTTTAATATATTTTATGGCTTGGTTTCGTTTCGTATCAATCGATTTCTATATGTATATAGAACTAGTTTCATTCCTCCTTCCAGTTGGTAACTTGACAAATGCTTAGCATTTTCGGTGTATCGAAATATAGACATATATAAACTATTCTAGGCTATACTATACCAGGTATATGGTGTACATTAGTCTATAGATACGGGTCTAACCTAAAGCGTACATCTAGTAATAAGTTACATACGTTAATGCAGTACATAATACTTTTTTCGAAAAGCATTTGTTCAACTTTTTCTTAGACTATAGCAATATAATCGGAGTAATTTCACAAAATGTTTACATCGATCGATCTGAACTCAACAAATTGACTACTTAATATTATTTGTATATATGCAACACGGGATCCGTCCCGATATTACAGTATGCCCCATTAGTCTGGTACTTGCCCCAACCCACCAAATACAATCTATGAACACAGTGAGCTTTCTGTTCCCCTTTAGAGAAAAGTCTCCGCTTGAGGTTTCCCCCGATGCCTCCGCCAGCTGCCCCAGAATCCTTGACCACTATCTGGTCATGGCGGTGCATCATTCGGCGCGGGTGGCGGCTTCTCCGGTTGCAGTTGAGCAGCTGGTGTCACCAGGAATCCACTCGAGTCACCAGGTAGGGGCATGTCCAGAAACGTAGAACCTCCAGCGGCATTGGCAGTTGCCGAGTCCCCGTCCTCCATGATGACCGAACTATCTGCTGCCGAGGGAATCGTGGGCAGAAAGCGCACTCCCAAACGGGGTGGCGATGAATCCTCCTCCTCCTGCACGGCCTCCTGCCGCACCAGACGTGGTTTGCTCAGAGCCTCTTGCTGCTGCTTGCCATTGTGAGCTGCAAGCATAAAATGAACCATTATAGTCATATGACACTGGCTTACAAAGCTAAATTATAGCCGATTTTTACAGTAAGAATATGTAAGACTTTCTCTATCTCTTTATAATTCTTTGTACCTTCTGAAATAATGCATATTCGTTGAATGTAACATGAGAAGTATAAATTTACAGTGGCCAAAAAAAAAAAACAAATAAATTGATATGTAAAATTTTTTAGAAAAGCCTGTGACTTGTGAAAAGGGAGATAGACATTTTTGATAGTATAAACCAGGGACCGTAAATAATGATTATTTTTATTTTTTTAACTAATAAATCACACACTTCTAATCGAAAAAAATGGTTTACACAAAAATCTTTATTTTTTCTTAATCTCTGCATTTCCGGCATGATTTTTAAATTTATGATTTTTACGTTTTTCTTCACTGATAATTATATTTTTGAGTAATTTTATAAAACTTAGATTGTTATCATTATTTTTGATCAAAAAAAAAAACTCAAAAATAATGATTATTTATGATTTTTATTTTTTTCGATCAAAATAAAACTCAACTCAACTCAAAAAAAATTATGCTGGGAGGTAGCTTTAAAAATTAAAATCATAAATAATCATTACTTTTGAGTTTTATTTTTTTTTTTTTATCAAAAATAATGATCACGGTCTTAGTTTTATAAAATTACTCAAAAATAATTATTATCACTAAAAAAAATTGTTAAAAATTAAAATATATTCATTACTATGTAATTTTTATTATACAACTTATAATGATTACGGTCCCTGGTATAAACCAGCGGTGGGCACGCAGTGGCTCCGGGAGCAGCGACTGCTCCCAAAAATTTTTCAGCATATTCGGCGCCGTGAAGTCGCACAAAAGACTCGCTGTTGATGTTGTTGTAGTTGTTATTGTTGTGCTCCCAAGTTCAGATTTCGTGCCTACCGTATAAACCATTGAAATATTTTATATTTCTTTAGCTTGTCTTTCTGTATCAGTAGTTTAATATTACTAATTATTTTTTTTTACCTTTTGATCCATCTCTTTCTTGCAATAAACTTTTGCACTTCTTTTCAAATTATTTTGAAATAGTTCAATTCGTACTGTAAACCTCGTCGTAAACCAATCTACAAGGTGGCGCAAAAGAAGTCACCCTATTGGAAGATGCTCTCATTTTTGCAAATGGCCGCCAATGTCAAATCTGTTTTGACATTTGTGGACTAGACAGATACAGAATACAAGTGAATAAGCCATGGAGCGATACACTCCCCAAGAACGCGGAATAATTGTGTCTGACATTCTGAAGGACGCGTTTCCGGGTCGCTTAATTTCGCGTTTTGGCGATTTGCACTGGCCCGCCAGATCGCCCGATTTAACGGTCCCGGACTTCTTTTTATGGGGTTTTTTAAAGTCCCGTGTTTACATCAACAAGCCTGAGACCTTGGAAGCCCTCAAGGAAAATATCCGACACGAATGCGAGAATTTATCGCCCGAAACGCTCGCCGAAGTGATGGAAAATTCCATAAAACGAGCCCGTATGGCAATCAATTGTGACGGCGCCCATTTGTCCGATATCATCTTCTCGACTTAACACAATTAATTCTAAAGGTCTAAATAAACATAATCAAAAAACAGAATCGATGTTTTTCATTTAGAAAAAAAATAAGAGCCAAACAACATCGGATGACTTCTTTTGGGCCACCTTGTATTTTTCGGTTAACTCCAATATTTATTTTAAATTAACCTAAGGAGCAAGAGAAGCTACTTAGAATACTCATTTTAGTTTTCGTATGCCACTTCTAATCTTATGTTCATCTAAAAACATTGTCTGGTATAAAGGAGCTGCATTAATCAAGAATTTCCTATACCAATCGCTTTTAACTAAGAAGTTTAATCTAAGTCAAACCCCAATCTGCTCAGCTTATTTGCCAAATGACTTCTGTCTTATATGTCGCTCTCTTCCAGTCAGTGGCCTTACCAATGATCGAGGGCAGTGGAGTGCTGCTGCCGGCACTGGAGCGCGACAGGCGGAATGTGGAGGTGCTGGCCGTGGTGGCCGAGGCGGATGAGTCGTTGCGCGAACTGGACAGATTGGAGTCCTGTGAGGTCTTCCTGGTGATCAGCCAGGCGGAGTGTCGCCGCCGGCCGTGTCCCTGGCCGTGTCCCTGGCCCGGATCCATGAGCTTCAGGGGCATGCTGCAGTTGGCCTGAGGCGCCGGCGTCGACGAGTTGGCGCCGTGTCGCCAGCTGGAGCTGCGGGAGCTGCAGAAGTTCTCGCTGGAAATGGAGCTGGCCCGGTTCTTGCGCTGCTGCCTCAACTCGGCAAACTGATATTGATACGGATTGGCCGCCGCCGCTGTGTAGGCGCGCTGGCGTCGCTGCTGCGGCTGACGTCGCTGCTTGCGCCTGCGGGGGCTGCAGCAGAGGCGCTTGAGGCGCTGCCACAGCGTCGGCGACTGCTCCATCTTGTGCCAGTTGGGCATCTCGCTGGGCAGCATGCGCAGGCAGCGGCAGCCGGGCGGATGGGCCAGGCCAGTGGCGGGCAGCAAGGGTGGGGGCAGGTCGCCTCCGCGCTTGCCGCGTGCGGCGCGTGCGGCGGACGTGCCACCGACGCGCGTCTCCTCGAAGTGCTTGCAGAGTGTGACGCAGTCCTTCTTGAACTGCTTGGTCATGATGGCGTAGAGAAACGGATTGCAGCAGCTGTTCAGCGGCAGCACGAACACCGTGAAGATCTTGGCCTGCTCCAGGGAGATCAGCTGCAGTCCGAAGATGGCCGTGATGGAGAAGAAGGCGATGGGCGACCAGCAGAGGAAGTCCGTGAAGACCAACAGCGCCATGCGCTTGGCAATCCTCGAGTCATTGGTGTTCCAGGCCTGGCTGCCCCGGATCGCCCAGTACATCTTGAGGTAGCAGCCCATGAGGGTGAGGAAGGCGCAGCCGTTGATGAACATCAGGCTGATCACGTAGGTCAGGCTGGCCACGCCCGTCGTCGTCTCGAAGGGCAGGCACACCGCGAACTTGCGGTAGTCGGAGACGCCCAGCAGCGGCAGCAGCGCCATCATCAGGGGCGAAGACCCAGCCGACACTCATGATGTAGCCCGCCTGGCGCAGGGAGAGCCGCTTGTTCAGGTGGATGGCATGGGTGATGGCGTAGTTGCGCTCCAGCGTGATCACCGCCAGCGTGTAGACCGACAGCTCGGAGCTGAGCACCGCCAGGAATCCGGCCAGCTGGCAGAGCAGGGACATCTGCCAGGGTATGGCGAACATGCGAAACTCACCCAGCGTGGCCGCGTCCACAATGGCCAGGATGCCCAGATAGATGCCCATGAAGAAGTCAGCAGCTGCTAGATTGCAGACCAGAAATCTGGGCACATCCATCTTGGACCTGGAGCAGACGAGCACAAAGACGACGGTCCCATTGCCGAGCAGTGCCAGCAGGAAGACAACCCACACCCCGCAACGCAGTGTCCACCAGTCGAAGAGATCCGCACAGGGCAGGAACGGACCAGGCATCGGCAGACATTGCACCGAACCCGGCTGCAGATCATCCACTGTCATGCCACTGAACAGACCCGTACCAAAGCCCGTTCCCGGTCCACTCAAATCGTGGTTCTCAAAGTAGTCCTCCATATAGCTGTTCGACGACTGACTCCCGGTGGGCAGCTGCTGTGAGTCCTCGAACTTGTAGTTGGTCATGTAGTTGGGCGTGTCCCACAGATCGTGAGTTGCAGCTCCCAGCTGCTTGCTAAGGTTATCTGCAAAACAGTTCAGCCGATGAGAATTTTAATATGTTTTAATAGGTATAGTAGGAACCTCATACGAAATCCAAAACATTTAAAAACCAATTTTAAAAAAGAAGAAAAAAAAAAACCAAGAGTAAAATTTTAGGAATCCAAAATTTGGAAGAACAAATTAGGAATTATTCATTAGGAATTTCAACTTAGAAAAATATTCAGAGTACAAAAATTAAGAGAAAAAAAATTGGGCAAAGTATCTTTGGTTTTCCTGTCGTTGGTTAAATTCTTTCGAATAGTTATAAGTATACATTTTTCAGGAAAAATCGCACGATTTTTAATAAAATATTTTTGATTTCGTCTTTTTCCAATTTTTGTTTTTCTAGTTTTTGTCTCCCCAGTTTTTCTCTACCAATTTGTGACTTCCTAATTTTATATTCCTAATAACTGTATTCCTAATTTCGGATTTGTAATTTTGGATTCCTAATTACTCGATTCCTAATATTGGATTCCTATTTTTTTCCGAGTTTTTGTATTCTGTGTAATAATTTTAGACATTAGATCGTTTTAATTTATATTTTGATATAATATACTTTAAAACTAAAACTTTTTTTAGGAGAAAGTATAAAATGTTTAAATTGATTAATGAAGCTATATTTTTTAATATTAATCAATAACATAAGAGGAATTGTTCCATTTTTCAATACGATGACAGCTACATACATTTGGAAGTCGGATTTTAGGCACGTTTCGTGAAAATATTTAAAAAAAAACACAGTCTTTTATATTAATGAATGATCTGTAACCCTTGACCTCGAATTTGACCCCCTTGAAGTCAGAATTTTGTGAAAGCTTGCCTTCTAGCTCTTGTTCTTTGGTCTCTGCTAAGATTGCCGACACCACTCAGCACAAAGATCTTTCAATATATATATACTATAAATTTAGTGCATACCCAGAAGAGGTTTGTTGGTTGCCAAAATCCATTCCTTGACCAAGAGGAAGGTTATTTAAAAACTGAAACCTCTTCTTTCTGCCAACGCAAAATGTCCTTCCCACTGTTAAAGCCACAGACAAACTCAAAAAGTACTTACACATCTGCGGCCATATGTTCATCATGGTGGTATTCCAGAGGTTCATGTCGAACTCGGCGTCGGAGGGAAAGAGCACCGCCTCCTGAACCTGGGACGTCTTGCGCTGGGCGGACATGGCGACCAGTGGGAGGAAAGCGCAGCAATGATAAGCGTAGGAGAGAATGAGGGTCTGAATACGTGGAAATGTGTCGGGCGGTGGGAAGTCTCGCAGTTTCGGATTGTTAAAGGTCTTCAGGTGAAGTAGAGCTCCTAGGCCTGCCTTGGGCAGATGTGGAAAGATGTTGTTGCCCAAGTTGAGATCCTCTAGAGCTGTGAAGGACGCAAACGCGTCCTTATGTATATAGGCGATCTCATTGCCCTCCAGATCACTATGTGGGATTATAAATGAAAACACGCACAGTGAGGCACAGCTCAAAAAAGAAATAGTTGGTCAAACCTACAGTAACTGCAATTTGGGTATACCCTGAAAGGCGTCCTGCGGCAAGGACTTAATGCGATTGTAGGAGAGCAACAGATCATGCAGCTGTTTCAGCCCATAAAACGGTCGTCCTTGCAGTGCTTCGATTTGATTACTCGATAGATCTCTAACGAATAAAGAAATGTAAAGATTACAAGTTTTCGAAATAATTGAAGATACTTACAACAGCCTTAAGTCTCTGCAGCTACTTAAATTTGGGATGCTATTCAGGGAATTGGTCTTAAGTTCTCTATAAAGAATTTCATGTTATTTAAGACTCATATTCTGATCTTAACAGATGCTTACAAGCTCTTCAGTCTTGGCGTTTGACGACACAGTTTCGCTGGCACTTCCTGAATGCCAGCTCGGTCCAGCTTGAGTATCTCCAGAGCGTGGCAGCCTTCAAGTTCGGGAAAGTTTTTCAAAGTTCGCACATCTGATAATATGCTACAGAAAGTAACTATTAGGAATTTATAATAATAAATATAACGTTTCACTTACAGTTTCCTTAGCTTAGACATGCCACGAAATGCGCCGGCTGTGATTGTGGACAATGGATTGGCTCTGAAGTCGAGAACCTGCATGCTCCTGGGAAGCTCCGTATCATTTATCCAGCGCAGGCGATTGCTAGTCATGGAACTACCGAGTAAACAAGGCATATATTTATACATATATCTAAGACACATATAATATGTATTTTTGAAATGCACTCTGCATTTAACTGCCACTCTGGTGCAGCTGCGAATAAGAGTCAAGTTGGCGGGTTACCAATTCAGGGACAGATGACAACTGCACGCATAAAATCAGTTTATATTTTCACGTTACAATTTTGTTTGTTTGTCTTGGCCAACATTTAGGAAATGCACATGTCAGCGTGCTTACTTTTGTAATTGTTTAAGGTATAAACCCAAAAATCAATTTTTCAAATGAATTGCAGTTTTTCACTTTCATTTGAAATTCACTAAATAAATGAGTTAAGCAAGAAAAAATAAATACACCTAGTAAAATAAGTATATGTGGATGAAGTTATTCAAAAAAATATACTTTTAACACAAAAAATTTGATGCAGATTTCGAAAAATAATCTTATCATTTAATTTTTGTTTGAATGACACAAAAATTTCTTTAGCCCATTAAGTACCCATGGAAATTTAGAGCTTTTGTAAAAGTGTTTTTTTTTTCTTCTTTTCCCTCGATTTTTTACAAAAAATAGTTTAATGCAAAAAAATTCAAACAATTCTAAGAGTGACTGTAAAAAATTTTTTCAAAAATATTATTGCTAGTAATTTTTAAAAATTTTTGAAAATCCTAAAAATTACTATTTTAACTCCTTTTTCCTATTTTTTCTTCCTTTTCATACAGAAAGTGTTATTTTAGCAATTTTCAAAAAATATAAAAAAAAATACTAGCAATAATATTTTAGAAAAATTTTATTCATGCAGTCTCTCTTAGAATTGTTTGAAGAATTGTTTTGCATCAAAATATTTTTTGCAAAAAAATCGAGGAAAAAAGTAGAAAAAAAGACACTTTTACAAAAGCTCTAAATTTTCCATGGGTTCTTAATGGGTTAAAGAAATTTTTGTGTCATTCAAACTGAAACTAAATGATAAGATTATTTTTCGGAATCTGCATCAAATCTTTTGTGTTTAAAGTAGATTTTTTTTAATAACTTCATCCACATATACTTATTTCCCTGGAGTATAATAATATATTTTTAATTTTTTCCACGCATAATAATAATTTAGAATAATCTCTTGACTCTTAGTTTCAGTGCACAAATTTCAGGAAATCTCTTTATTTATCGGTTTAATTTGTTGAACACATCTTTTGTTTTTATTTCTGGCTTGATACTCTCAAAGAAGCAGTTAACTTGGTTGGCAATCAAGAAACAAAATGTTTTAAATCCTTTTAATTTTCTTTTTTCTTTCCTTATTTTTCTAGCGAAAAGAGAAACCACATCACATGTGAGATTTCCCCACACTTTGCGCGACAGCAGTCGAAGAAGCAGCGAATTTATTTGCCAGTTTAATTTCCCAATCATGGGATATGGAATAGCTCGGCTGGATGGTGAGTGCAACGCAGCGTGGCTTTTATCGCAACATTTAACATGCTCATAATTATCCTGTTTACCAGAAATTGAATTTCCTTGGGGAGACATTTGAGAAACGTTGCAAGGAAAAACTTGCAACGATGTCAACGATTCCAATGACAGTCGCCAGTTGCTGTGGCAGTTGTTGCTGCTCGCAGGAAGTGCGTGGCAAAAACAGAATGCAACCACGACTACTTAGATTTTAAATAATATTTGTAAACTAACGAAATTCACATGCTCTTTCCTAAAGGACATGATAAACAAAATTATTGTTAAATTATTAAATTAAATTAAATTATTTGGTGAATTATTTTCTTATTTTAAGTTTTGGGCTCAAATATTAATTGATCATAATTGGACGATTGGACAAAGTATGCCTGTTATATGACTATAAAACTATATCTCGGAGTTAAATTTAATATGTACATGTTGTTAGATGTTGTTAATCTATATCCCTGCAATGCGATCCGAGTGACAAAGCAACTGTAGCCGATGATATACAAATAATAAAAAGAGTTGCAACTGCAATGGTTACAGGATGTGGCACAAGTCAAAGGCAACTGCAATCTCAACGGATGGTGGGGACTAAACGGGGGGACATTGCGGGGTGTGTCGTAAATTCACAAAGTAATGATGCGTTATGATTTTTGGTTTCCGCTTGTTTGCCGCCTGACAAAGTAGCAAATGTTGTGCTGCCAACTATAACAAAGCAGCTAAAACGCCTTCCGCCTTTTCTCTGCCCCCCCTTTGCCACCAAGACAATCCTCCAACGCTCTTTCTGTTGTGCTGCTAATCTTTGGACAACACCTATGGAATGTATACTTACAGCTCTTGCAGCTGCGTCAATTTGCTGAGTCCCTCCGGCAAGCTGCTTATCAAATTATCATCCAATTCACTACAAAGAAAAGAGAAGGAGAACAAAATATTAAAAAATATGTATTTTATTATTGAAGCACATTTCAAAATTCGCTTATAAATATATTGAGTTTTTCCCTCTGAGCTGCATAAGCAACTCATGGAGCACATTTGCATGTGGCTCGCATTGCGGCTACGAGTATTTCGAGGGTCAGTCCGTACGTGTCCGCACGTAGCCGGGTACGTTCTGATTGGATCTGATTCTGGGACACCAACTGCGTGTGTCATGCAAATTTATGCATGAAAATAAAGTTAAGTTCCCAACAAAGTGCATTGATTTCAATTATACGTGAAGGTGCTCAATAAGGGGGCGAACACTATCTTAAGTGGTCAGACTTTGCAACGCATTGAGCTTGGATTTATTTTAATAAAAATAATATTAATAAATAAATCATTATGCAGCTAAACATTTTTAATTCGAAAATTTACAAATATAAAAATGTTTCTGTTCCTGAATTAATTAGCAAATTTTAAAATAGTTTATTATTTTTTACTTTACAAGTATCTAGAGATATTTATGATAATTAGCTTCAAATTTAAACATTATTATTATTTGTTTTTTAATTTTTCAATGACATAATATTATATTATTTTAATTTTTTTTAATTAATAAATTAATTTTATTTAATTCAATAAATTTTATATTTATACTTATTTTATACTTATAACAATAAATTAAAAAAAATAGTTGGACATTAAAGGCATTCTGAATGCTTTAGGAATAAACACCTTTTAATTTTTGCATTATTTTTGGATTTTTGGAACATGTTTTAGCCAGAATTAAATATTTATTTATTTATTTATTATCCTCAAAGGAATGTAGTTTTTGGTTTCATTCGCAATATTCATTATAGATCAATTAAAAAGTGAGTATAAAAACTTGTCCAAAAAATTACGTTTTGGCCCTTTATTTGTAAGATTCCCTTTTGCACAGTGTGCGTGTCTGGCATTAAACAAAACTTTTGCAACCTACACTTGGAGAATACATTACAGACACGCCAAGTGTGGGGGGGATGGTAGTGGGTAGGAAAGCTCATAAATCTTCAGGGAATGCATACGGTAAATTTCTTTATACTTTTCAACACAGATTTACGCGTTGCACGGCGAAAGTTTTTCACTTTCACTTGATGCATACTTCGTCTTCGGAGGTTGCACGCTTGCTTATCTCCTGGTATCTTGGGGTTTGTCTGTTTAGTTTGACTACCACGTCCGTCAGCCACCACATAAATCTGCATATTTGTCATCGTCTGCAGCCCTCGTTGCTGAAGTTAACGTGACTTTTTGCGCACGCCCCAAAAGTATGCAACGCAAAAGCCAAAAATTTGCGGTAAACAGCGACAGCGACAGCGACAACGACAGCAACGACCGCGACTGCGACGTCAGCAGCGGCGTCGCAACGACGACAATTTAAGCTGTCGCAAAGAAAAGCGAAAAAAAAAACTAAGTTTTCGACGCTTTGTTGCAAAATTGAAATTTATTCGAGTCCTGTCCCGAAAAAAGAACAGAAACGGATAAACACCATTTCCACTTGCACTTCAACTTGCTTCTGTTTACTCCCTCAAGAAAAATTCGAGTATTAAAACTTTCGAAAGAAAAGAGTTTGTGGTGCAGAGGTGCAATCGAAGTGTACCCTATAGATGGGCCTATTATCTAAAAATGTTCTGATCCTTTTGGGTATGGGATCTGGATTGGCTTAATCGTAATATAATTTAGGATTATCCACAATAGCTGTTACTCTATTTAATAAATCACTTATTTTGAAAAAATAATTTTAGCTCTTCCCATTAATATTTTCATAATTTCAATAAAATCAAATATGATATTTTAACGCTTTCTGTATAAATTTATCATTTACACTTATTAATATCAAAATTTGAGTTTAATAATTCAAAGTAAATTTGAGGGTATTCAAAAGTCATAGACAAAAAGAAATTCAATTTCCCTTTGATATCAATTGCATTTTGTAGGTCGCACCGTGGGTTTCCTGTCCTGTTCTGTGCCATCCTGTCGTGTCCTGTCAAGTCATGTGTGAGTGGATGTGTGTGTATGAAGTTCTTAAAGTATTTGTTGTTGTTTCAGTTACTTACAAAACTTTTAAAGCCGTTAAATTCTTAAGAGCTCCCGCGGAGATTTTCATGATTTGATTTCGTTTCAGTAAACTGCAAGCAATAACAAAAATAGCTGTTGGCATAATATTAACTGAATGGAATCTATCAATGAGCATCACTTACAGCACGATCAAGTTTGGCATCCTCGGAAAGTCCTCATCATTTATTATTGTCAACAAATTGCTGCCCAAATTGCTGTTGGTCTCGAATTGGTAAATGAGGTCGCATTATGGATGAGAACGAAGATAAGAAAAATTATGAGTAATCAGACAGTTTTATGGCCAAAAGCTTCCGTTCTTTTGTAATTCAGCTTTTTATAGAGTAGCATTAGATGAGCAATTACAAATTCTTAAATTATGAATTGAAATTGTAAATGGAATTAGAGTTAAAGTTCATGCGCACTAAATAAAAGTTAGTTAGTTTATTACATTAGATTAAATGGCGAGCGATATATTATATAGATAATTGGGAAAAATAGTTTAGAAACAACTTTTAAGGATGAGCTTAGATAAAGTTATCAAAGTGTAGCTTAAAGAGTGCTTAGAGTGTCAAACTTTCAATTCGAATCAAAAATGCATATCATACTTTAAAATTAAATGAAAATAAACAAATTTAAATGAACATACCACCTTAAGTATGTATGAAAGCGAATTCGAAACATGTACATAGTATATTAAAATTATAGCTAATTTTTAACGATTAACTAATAAAAAATATTAATAATAATTCAATGCATTTCGCAGCCATTTAGTTTTTAAAATAATTTTATATGCAAATGAATAGAAAAGAAAATGAATTTTAAATTTTACAATACTATTTTTGGCAATTGTCGGCTGACAATTTAGCTTTAAACATTTTACATGATTTTTTTTTGGCTCATGCAGTTTAATTGGACCCCAAACATTTGTATTTAGTCAAACCACACATAAAATACATATTTCAACACTGAAGCCAAATTTGCTAATTACACATGGTAAACTATGCAGCAAATAAGTAATATTATTTAAAAACTAGTTTGTTTAGCAAAAAATGCATAATTAAGGGGCGATAATTTTGTCAAGTTTCATTATAACAAAGCATTGCCAATTGTGGGAGGAATATTTGAATATATTTTATTTTTATCATGCAGAATGCAGTAAGGGGAAAAAATAAAATGATAAAAGGAAAAAGTCTCACAGTGCTTCGAGTGTTCTGAGTCCGGCCAAAGCGTTTGTTGGAATGCGATAGAAGAGATTCCCCTCAAGGCGCAACGAGCGCAGTTTCTGCAGGTTGCCCAAACAGTTGCCATCCAGGCTGACCAAGGCGTTGCCATTCAATTGACTAGTCGGTCGGGGTACCAGGTTTCGAGGTCAAGATAGGGGTATATTACAGTGGGGTCGAGTGTTGTTTTTTTTTAAATATTTTTTTTAAACGATTGTAATTTGAAATGAGTAAAAGAAATGGAAAAGCGAAAAGTATGAGCAAAATAGCGTGTAATTGCTGGCAAGTGCTGGCAGTACTCTAAAGTGTGCGTGTGTGCTTATGTGAGTGTCTGTGTATTTGTGTATGTGTGAAGACAGCAAACTAAATGGCAGCAAGCGTACTAATTGATCCTGCAGGCGTCCGTTTCGACTCCGGGCGCATCCTTCGCTGCTCGTACGCTTAAAAGCAAACATTAAAATACATTCACACATACACACACACAATCACACTCACACATACATACAGATAGATAACAATTTGACTTGTATTGCATACTCACAGGCTGACAAGTTGGCCGAGTCCTTGAAATGATTGCGGAGCCAACGATTTAAGGCCGCAGTTTTGCAAACTTAAACGCTTCAATTTGACCAGGCCATAAAACGTGTAGGGATCCATATTAATGATGCTATTGTCGGACAAAGTTCTGCAAATAAAAACCTTCCCTTGGTCAACAGAAGTCAAAAGTCTTTTACGCTTAGCTAAAGTGCAGGAAATTGCAAGGATAACAGTCTGAGTAATTAATCCTGCAAAGTCGCTGAAATATACAACGTAATCAAGTAATTTATATTGCTCCCGACTGCTGTTGCAGCTGCCCAGGGTACAGTGACTATTCCCTATCATCCACAGCTGACTGACCACTGTGATTTAATATATTTTTTTTGGTTTTTTTTTGGGTTTTTGTTCAGAGGGGTGTGTCCTGGGGATTGCTGTGAAATTGAATAATGAGTCGCTGCGCTCATGACAGGCAACAATGAAAGTTTTTTCGCATGTTGTTGACGCTATTGTTTTGCTTTTTTTTCCTTTTTCATATAACTTTGTGTGCTTTTAACAATCACTAGATGCTTAGTATACAGATTAAAAACGGAATGGGAAAGGGCAGGCATTGAGCGTGTGAACAGATGAGGTTTGAGGTATGTAAAAACAGGACATGGAATGGGTAGCTTGAACAATACTGTGGTAAGGTTGGAGAGTTAAATAGCGCAGCTTATTATAAATGCCCTGCTCATTTATTATATGGATTAAAGAGCTTGAAGTTTTTATATACGATTATACTCTGACCACAGATTAGACTGATAATCACAATTTGGTAATTTGTTTTGCTAGCTATTCTTTAGATATATTAATCAGAACAATTTGAAAGGTGTAGTATAAATTTCAAATTCACAGCTCTGTTAATATTTTTTTTTTTTTTTATTGTAAAACTTGCCAATAAAACTTGTTGGATTATAAAGTGTTGTTTCAAAGCCACTTGTTAAAAGTTATACTTACAGCTCCTCCAGATGCGGTACCATGAAAAATGAATTGGCTTCCAGTTTGGTTAAATTGTTGTTGCCCAAGTCTCTAAAAAATAGATAAGACAATAAAATTAAGATATTTATTGGCTCAAACTTAAAGTCATCTATCAAATTCAATAAGTTACTTACGAGTGTATATAAAATAAAAGATATCAACAGATTTGGGAATAGAAAATGAATCGTAAATGCTGCCAAAACAAAGGAAAACTTTCTGTAGGTCATCAATCAAAGCCTTAATGGTATAAAAAAAATGTTGAACCCACCTTAGAAATTGTTCGAAAGTGATTGAAAATTGCAGAAAAATGAAGATGAACTGTGACATCAATTGGAATTGGAAACCTTGAATCATGCAGCACATATGTTGCAGCTGGTCATAATTAAAGTTTGATTTGATATCTGATGACTTGTCTCTCTTGGCAATGCGTTAATTAATAACTAATTTATTTATTTATTTATGGCCAGTTCGCTTTGGCCATTAATCAATGGGTAACTTTGGCGCTGCTTGGCCACTAAAATGGGGGCTGACTCCTTTGAGAGGTCTGGCGGCAAGAAAACGTGACTTACATACAAGAAAACTCCAACGACGGCGACGGCGGCGATTGTGAAACCTCGCACAACGTGGCGTATGTGTAATTAGATTAAACCGCATGCCAAAACAGAACCGAAAACCGATTCGAAACACTGCGAAATTGACATGTAATTATACGAATGAGGAAAACGAGGAATTCACGCAACAAAATGCTCAATTTTACCAGCTGATAATCGCTTAATAATGCAAACGCTAAATCATTTAATACCGCATGGATATGAATGTACATGTATGAATGGATTTGGATGAGGAACATTTTTCACATTATTTACATAGAATTAAGGGAAAAGGCAATAATAATTGGTGCATAACTGCTAAGGATTTCGATTGGCTTTAGATTGGAGATTCTCAGATTATTTGCAAAAATCGATTAAGCTAAATAATGTCAGTCATTTGTTTTTATTTCCAAATATCCTAAGAAGATTAAGAGCACTCGAATTAGAGGAAAAAAAAAATACAATTCTCTTGAACCTTGCTTTTATTAATTGATATTGACAGTAATAATTAGCAGATTAATTTTTTGCTTTTAGATTTTATTTAATAATTTTATTTTTATTTGGAAAGGTCGTTTGTAAACGTCTACTTTTTTAACTTTTTTCCTCGATTTTTTCTATAACAATTTTTTGATGCAAAACAATTCTGGAAACAATTCTTAGAGTGACTGCAAATAAAAATTTTCAAAAATATTTTTTCTAGTATTTTTTTATAATTTTTTGAAAATCCTAAAAATTACTATTTTAACCCATTTTTCCTACTTTTCACGCAAAAAGTGGCATTTCAGCAATTTTCAAAATATTATAAAATATACTAGCAAAAATATTTTTGAAAGTTTAAAAATAAAATTATTAAATAAAATTTTTTTTTCTTTTATCAAGAGCAACATGTTGGTAAGGTTACCTTTTTCGCTGTCTATATATTTATTTCATCAAAATTTTAGTATTATCTGCTTTAAACAGTGATGTGGATTAGAAAACATTTTATTCAGGCATGCCACAGAAATCACTAGTGAAAGCGATTTCAGAGAAAAGCAATTCCACTTCGAAAATTTCTCCGTGCCACAGAAATTCGTGTGATTTAGGTTTCTTAGCATGTTCATCAACCTTTTCGTACTAGGCTGCTAGGGTTGGCCCCTTCTCGAATAAATTTCCCAAGAGTTTGTTTAGCAACTTTTAAAAGTTTATCATTGCAGAATATTAAATTTTCATTTTAATTCTTATTTATTTTATATAATTCAATTTATTTACATAATAATTGATATTGTATAGCTTAAAAAAATTTAAAAGTTATTGGCGCGGCAAACAATAAAAGTTTCTCGACAACTCTAAATTCAAAAATTCGGAGAAAAAATGTGACATTATTCTCATGGCATCGGACGCCAGTGAATTGAGCGATGATTTCATCTCACTAAAAATTGTTCAGGTGATTGGACTGTGGCACGGAGAAATGAAATTGACGTGAAAGTCAAGTGAAAGAGATTTCTGTGGCATGCCTGATTAGGTTTTGGGCAGAATCAAGAATCAAGTGTAAAGTTTGTTATTTTTCTTTTCTTCATTTAGAAATTACATACATATGTCTCGAAGCGTATATTTAAATATTTAAAGGGTACTCACAATTGCAACACCTCGCTGGGTAAGTTGACTGGCACCGCGAGGATTCCAATGCTGCGACAGCTCAACTTGAGATTCTCCAGGGACCCGGTGCAATGGCAATGCTTCTGCAGCCACAGCTCGCAGACACTGTGCAACGTACGTTGTGCTGGGCTCTTGCTGCCGTTGCCACTGCTGCTGCTGCCTTTGTCGCTGTCTGCGTCGCTGCTGACGCCGGCAGAGAATGTCGAATGTGTGCCGTGATATTCCTGCAGTGACTTCTCGTACAGAATTTGCGCCTCTCGCTCAGCGTCTGAGGAGGACAGCATTACGTTCTCCCTTATGCCCGTGGGCGTGGCTGTGGGCGTGCTTGACACAATATTGACACTAATTTCACTAAGTTGCTTCACCGAACTTCGATTTTCTTTGGTTTCATGTGTGTTGTCAACGTTTGGCGTTGCATTCAAATGCATCGACGTTGACGTCGACGTCGACGACAACGCCAACGTCGGCTTCGCCGTCGACATCGCTGTGGCCAGCACCGACAGCGATGTTAACAACAACGATAGCAGCAGCAGCTGCAGCAACTGAAACCCGGCTGTCGTTGTTGTTGACGTTGCTGCTACTGCTGCTCTGCCGGCGTCGCTGCGCAGTTTGCGGCGGCGCCGGCACAATGCTTCCATCGTCTCTGTCGCTGTCGCTGTCTCTGTCGCCGTCTCTGTTGCTGTCGCTGCTGCGGCAGTTGCTGATTGATGCTGTCAAGCATTTGTCATTTAATGACAGTTTTGTGCGCAGTTCGTTTCTCGCTCATGATTTTCCGCTCTTCTTGTTGTTGTAGCTGTTGCTCGTTTTATTTTTGTGGTTGTCGTTGTTGTTGTTGTTGCTTTACGCGACCGCTTTGTCGCCGTGTTTTCGCTCACTTTATTGTTGTGTTTGCTTTTTGATTTGTATTTATTTTATTTTATTTTATTTTGTTTACATTCACTTTCTGCTTCAGTTGCAATTTCATTGTGTTTGCAATTTGTTGGTTGTTTCGCTTCACTTTCTTGTCTCTTCATAAAGTTTGTTTAAGGTTTCAAAGGTTAAGTCTTTCGAAAGTCCTTAGTTTATCTGTGATTGATGCTGTCTATCAGTTAATGAAACAAAATGGTTCAAATACTCATTATTAGATAACGTATACGTAATGTATGGTGTGGCTTATTTGTTAGAATATTAAGTATACGAAGAATGGAAAATTTAAACGGTTGTTTTGACCTAATTTCAGCACTAAGTATAGGCATTTTTGTGGGTTTAAAGAAGCGAGCCGCTATATTATATAATAATTTTAATCACTCTCGTAAAAAAATGTTATATCATAAAATTTTAAAAAGTTTAACAATACTTTAATGGCATTTAAAACTTAAGCAATAAAATTCTAGTAGTTCCATCGACTGTTCAATTTCACATAACATTAAGAGACAATCCTAAAGCTCAACTACTCAGCCCACTTTGAAACCACGAAGTGATCCAGTTAATGACCCACTCTCATCAAGCATTGTCGCTGCTTCTGATGATGTCGCTGTCAGAAACAAAAGGCAGAACGAGCCAAGGGCCAACACAATTCTGAGCTGATGAATGACAAATTTGACAGCTACTACGCCCATTTCTCAACACTTGCTGCATGTAATTAATGAAGTTGTTGACAGCTTTTGAATTTTTGCAATGGTCCTTAAATTGTGCATGAGACGAGCAAATTGGCTGTGAGTTCAGATGGTTTGAGAAGATGCCAACTGATAGCAAAAGCAATTCCAGACAATGCCGAAACTAGTAGGAAATATTTCACAAATGTCACAATAAATAAAGGACATTTCCTGCTCACTTTCATTTCCCTTTCCGTGTCACTTCTCCAGACCATTTTCTGCACTTTCGCTTGACTTTAATCCTTAGCACGCGCCTCCATTTAACTCGCACATTTCACCGATGATTTATGACATGTTTATGTGCCGCTGACCTCACCAATAGCAACCGAAACAACAAAAGCACAATAAATATTTTAGGATAGTATGTTCTTTGATAAGTATTATTCTTCTTGTTGTTGGACACTGAATGAAGCCAAGTGAACAATTTGAATTAGCCTGCTAATCGATTTGATTGTGAATTGGTCCCAAAGCAAAAAAGCATAGCTCGAATTGAATCTGTTTAATATTTATGAGAATTCATTCATAAATAATCTAGTGGTAGTTCTTATAATTGTAAACAAGAGTCTAGAAGTAGTTGTTTATTTATTAGCTACTATTATTGATTATAAACAATAAACACAAACATATTTGCTATTGTTGTTTAATGCGATTTAGAAAGAGTTTTCACAGATTGGCGACAAGTTGCTAAAAAATTTATATATTTTCTATTCCCCCAATTTGCAAAATCTACTTATTAAAGATTTCTAAATATTTCCCAATTTTGAAATATGTGAAAATGTATGCTTGGTAACATCTGAAAAAAATTATAAGTTTCCTTCCAAGAATTAACTGAAAACGTAGCAAGCCAAAATGCAAATATTTACACTAAACTTCTGTTGAGTGGGTGTGAAACAAGGCAAAAGGTAAAGACGAAGATGGAGAATGAGAGGAAATACACAAATTTCAGATGCGCACACACGTGTCTCTGCTCGGATTTGTTTTTTGTTGCCATTTGCCGGTTGGTGGCAGACTTCGTCTGGCGGAGACTGTGGCAAACTGTTTGCTATCCGCCGAGTGCTAATAATAACTGAAAGGATTGTGTTTGCTATTGATAAAATATACACAACACTTGCTTATTGAGTGCACCAGTTTTTGGTTTGATGAGTTTATCACTTTAGCAAGTCTTTGGTTAAATTCAGGAAACTTACTTTATGTGTCAATTGAAGCTAACTGATAGACAGGAGGTTCTTTCTGTGATGTTCGCGATACTATACGAATATAGATAATTATGCTAGCTGTAATTTTAGTCAATAATTGCGATTTAATCACATTATATTTTATCCGAAGTAAAACATTTTCAGATTATTTTTTAATCATGGTAGTCTTTATACATATGTCTTAAAAAAAAGCTTCTATAAAAAGCTAAGCTCGAATGGTGAAGGTTCTACATACAGTTATTCTCCATAAATATTAAGAGATTTTAAAAACAAATAACAATACAAATTATGTCGTTATTCTTAAACATTTGGGAGAAGTTATTTTTAAAGACATAACAATTGGCTAAAAAATCAAACTTTATACAATAAATAATGCCGTTAAATATTTATTTAAAGTATTCAATTGACCTATGATTTGTATTCAATTCAATACAAACAGAAGTTTTAACAAATGTTGATTAAATAAATTGAAGCAACCGATAAAAGGTTTGGTGCACTGACAATTGAAGCAAAGCAAAAGATATTTTTACAATCTTCTTGATATAAATTGTACTTACTAATGTAGAGATAAATTTGCTCGATGTTTTAGATACTAAAAATTAATAATTTTTTCTTTACAGCATCTGTTCATAGCTTTTTTTCATATTTCAATACTAATGCTACTCTAATTATAGCTTTTTTCTGCCGTTTTAAGCTCGACGTTGAGTAGAGCTGTCATGAATAAATCTCTTAATTGTGGAAGCCAGCATCAAAGGTACATGTTAGTAACTAACTATATTGTATGCTTAGCTCTTTAACTAAGCCGTTCTCATGGTATATGCAAATGATTACGCTGGAAGGCATGCCAATTTTTAATTGTCACTCGATTTGTTGTGACTGTAATTGATATATGACCACTTTATACTCACACTCACACAAACACACACATACCTAAATACACACATGTGTGGTAAATGAAAATTTATTGACGCACGTGTTTCATTTTTTACGCACTTCAATGCTAAGCTCAAAATTTTAGAGCAACCCACACATAACTCAAAAGGCATCAAAATTTCATGAAAATCTCATAAATTGCTGCACACACAGCGATTAATTACAAACAAACTTGCGAGACAGTGCCACGCCCTAAAAACACAACACTGCGTTTGCAAAATATGATATTTCATGAGCTAGAAATATTATTATTAACTTTTTTGGCACAAAACTGCAACTAAAATTGATGTTGACAATACACAGCAGATAGCATACTGAACAATATTTTATTATATAATTATCGAAAAACTGACTAAAAATTGCAATATCAACAGAGTTCGACACTTGAATCGAAAACTCAAAAAGGTGTCGAGCTGTGCATTTGGTTTTTGATTAAATCATTTTACGATTCGTTAGCCAAAAGCAAAGAAAATGCCGCATAGTAAACAACTTTACATTTTGACAGTTTGTATACCCTGTAAAAAATGGCTTTCAATGTTTAAGTACTGATTCCTGTATATGCATCTATATAAAAGTAAGAGTCGATTTAAGAGTAATAGCATAAACAAAAATTTTTTTGGACATGTATACCCTGTAATTATAATTCTTAAATTACCAATAACAATTGAATTATGTACAGTGAAAAAATCGAAAAACTAAGAGATATTTTAAGTGCTAAGTTGAGAGAATAAGCAGCAAATAAAATTTTTAAGCTGATGGAGTACTTTTTACAGGGTATCTCGAACTGGAATCTGTCGTTTACTTGTCGCTTTTTCACTTATTTTTTAATTTTCATTTCAAGTGCAGCTCTCCAAATACAAAACTGGTATTTCAACGCAAAATGCAACTTTAAAATTGTTGCTGCTGTTGTTGTTGTTGTTGTTGTTGCATTTATGCTGCTTTATGCTGACCTTCATTCATTGTGGGATTTTTTCGCTCGACTTTATTAATGACAGTTGTTGCATAATTTATTTAATTTTTTTTTGGCTCGCTCAGCAAACTTTTAGGAGCTAAATAATTAAATGTGATTTTCGTTTTGGGTGCTGCAATTTTATGGATAACTAATAAGTAATGCTAGTACAAGTGATGAACTGCCGAGTTTCACAGGAAAACTCTGCAGGATTTTGGAAAACATGTAAAGTGTCTGCACGCTAACTAAAATAATATATTCCAGTTTAATTTTCAATTTGTTTGATGTTGTCCGGGTGAAGCTTATGTAGGGCAGTTAAACTTTCTATGCTTTCAAAACTGAAGTGGTATTTGAAATTCTAGCTCAATGTTCAACTGTATATTCTGAGAATATAATAAGGAAATATTATGCTATTCAGATATATACAAAATATAAAATAATATATATTGACATAATCGCATTACAATAGTTTCACTAATGTTGTAATGAAAACATTGAGTTAGCTTTAAGATTGAAATATATTTTTAAAAACATTGCATCTGCAAAAAGTCACTTAAATACTTTAAGTGCATTAAATCAGCTAATGGATGGAATATATTTTAAAATGCTTTTCAGATACGATACTTTAATAAGTAAGTAGTAGTGTTTAACTATTGAGTAAGTAGTATTTACATTCAAATTTTTGTACACAAAATAAACCAACAATGCGTAAAAAATTACACACGTCTAAATTAAATTGATTGATAAAATTTGTTTTGAATTTATTTGCAAATTGATAAAAATATATTTTGACTGGGAACTGATCTCATTTGATTCAAGTGGCAAGATGCCACATCAAAGTTCACACCTTGCCGCTATTTAAAAATCATATATCGTTGAGACTCTTTGATCTTTAATCTTGGTACTGAACGGTTTTCCTTTCTCCTCCGCTCTTCTTCTGTGTCTTTCTTTGTATCGGCCAACAATTGTTATTATTATTAATATTTTTTTCGTGTTACCATTGAATCGATTTCGTGTTCCGCTTGAGGCATTCGCATTATTGCTGATTATTCAACTGTTTATTTTATAGCTTTCTCATTACATATACATATATGTAGAACCTATGAAATTGGCAACGTCATCGAACTCATCATAATCGGGCTATTAGCGAAGCCTTCTTTACATTTATTTACATTTCATGCTACTCAATTTTATTGGCAGTTTGGGTCAATTGTCTGCCAACTGAAATGTGTCTGAAATGCTTCAGTTTGTTCGAGTTTCAAGTGAGCGAATCTCCAACGAGACGAATTCTAAAGAATCTGGAATATTTTGAAATTAAACTGTCATTTATATTCTGATCTATTTCTTTATAAAAGTAAAAGTTAAAGAATTAAAGTATCGATGAGTTCTTGGTCTTGAAAAAATTTACAATATTTTACTAGAATTTACAGATTTTTAAAATGATATTACGTCAAATGCCAATCAAGTGCAAAAATTGTAAAGCTAATGCAATTTTCAAGCAATTCTTGAGTCTTTCATAAATTTGGATATTTTACAGAAATTTTTTTTGTCTGTTATTGCAACAATAAGCAAGTAAATGGTTTGAGAACGAACTGAAATGTGTTTATTTGCTGAACACTTTTGGCAAACTGAATTGAGTGCAGTTTCGAGTGGCGACAGTTCGAAATCAATAGAAACCGAAAGGAGCACAAAAGCTGCCAACTGACCTGAAATGTGCGCAAAATTCGATTAAGCAAATTGTAATTGTGACAAAAGCGAAACCAAAAAAGAAAAAATAAATATATATATATATATATACATACGTATGTGTGTGGATAAAAAAGAATTTATAAAAGCAACGCAAATGAAGCGAAGCCAAAAATAATAGGCTATTTGAATTGGAAAGGGGCATGAGATGTTGCCACCTCGTTGAACTGTTAGCTGGGGGTCAAGCTTTTCATTGGACCAGCTGCAAGAATTGATAGCGCATACGACACGACTCTATATAGATATACATAGATAACAATTGTAATTTAGCAGAGAACCAAGAACAAAACGAGATGAACGTTTAGAGCATTTCGTTTGTTGTGCAGACATTTTTATGAGCCTGGACGAGGGGCTCAGTGTCAGCCACAGGACACTCCAAACAAGTTTGTGCTCTCTCACTGTAGCTGTGAGAATATTTTTGGGTGTAATTGTTCTTGTTGCCAGATTTTTGTGGCTTTGTTGCTGTCTGTGAAGTGTCTATGGGATCAGTGTGTGTGTGTGAGTGTGAGTGTGTTAAATTTGTTGACTCTCATTAGGGAGTCCCATTTATTGTTGTCAGGATATTCGCTAGGACTGTAAATGAGTCTGAGTTGAAAAGGTTTGTTTAAGTTAAAGCAAGCAAGCTGACTACCTTTCATGTTGTGGCATCTTTTCATTTTTCCAATCAATCTGACATCGGATTACACTCTCATCAATGCTGAGTAAATTTTACACCCAACTACGAGTGAAAGGATACCCGCGAGAGCCCCCAGGACTTGTCTTTTCAAGCGAAGCAGAAAATTCTCCATTTGTGGCAACTGTCGCAAATTGCATTAACGCAAAAGTTTTGCTTTCAACTTGAGCGATTTTCCTTTTCCAATTCCAATTCCACTTACCCGTTACACCGAACACCTTCTCGTGCCCCATTTGCCTAATTATGTCAAAGTGGCAACATCATTAAAAACTTGCAACAGCTCTGTTTTGATGAAAACCAAGGCAACACAAAAGATAAACCACGTGTAAATTGTCTATATATAGATGCTAGATATGTATATGCTACATTTTTGGGAAATCATGTCAATTGCGTTGCAATTCTCCATTCGCATGTAGCAAATTAAAATGATTTCCGCTGCCGACTCAGACGATGTGACGCCCACGTAATTTTTGCCAGATATCCAGATATCGGTCGAGCCTATCGTCGCACCGTATATCATATCAAAGAGTTGTCGCCAGCCATTCAATAAAAATACAATTTTACTGAAAATGTTTATTTTTGCGCTACCAAAAACGATCGTCGTCTTGAGACTTGTTTGCAATTTAAATACGCTTTCAATAAGATGAGTACAGCGATTTGCTTAAAAATCTGTCAGCTTAAAGACGACTTAAAATCAAGCAGATTATTATGGATAATCACCAAGATTAAGAAATACTGATTGGATTCATATTTAAATTTTATAAATTATTTGAAAACGTTGTGTACAACAAAGAATTTGTAAATTTGCAATGAAAATTCAAACATTATTAGATGATAATTGAAGTTCTGGAGTTTCTCGTTAAAAATCGGAAGCTCGAACGTGATTTTAGACACATGGTTTCTAAGGCAAATCTTCTTAGAACTCGTCGTAGATTACGATTTTGACAACCGCTTGGTGCATTTGTTTAGGTCCATACAAATTGACCCACTCTATATATTAGACTAGTCATGGGTCCTAATCAAGTTTAACAAAATTGTTACTTCCAGGGAGACGCTCTAAATCAATTTCAAATTCAATGTTAACAATGCAGAGTATTTCACAGTAGACTACTTACTAAGTAGTACTTAGTACGTGTACAAAATATTCACTTGATTTTCATTATGAAAATTAGTTGACTGTGCGTAATTTAAAAACAAAAAAAATAAACTGTCGTCATCGGTTTTCCCCCTAACCATACTCCTCCTCTAAAGCTCGTTAACAAATTCATATAGTCAGCTCAGGTCCGGATCGCCTTGGAAATGCACTTAGGCTTAAATACTTCGTTCTACACTCTTGACAATTGACTGCAATTTTGCACTGACCGCAGCTGCTGATTGATGAAACTCCAAGAAATTGGAGGCTATCAAATGGGGAAAACCGCAGGCAGTCAGAAAAAAGGTTTCTTGATGGATTACCAATGAAGACGTAATTGATATACTGCAGCCCAAAAGTCAAGTTAAAGTCTGTGAACGCTATCAGGGTCTGATTAAATATGCAAGAAAGGTGCCCCGACAAAAGTTGGAGCCTAAATCAAAATCCAAACACGCGCCACTTAGTCAACACTTTTTGGCTGGTCGGTGGGTGGCTGGGAATGGTTGGACAATTGTCAAGAGATTTCAGTGTCCTGTCTATATCTGCCTCTCTTTCTCTCTCTCTTTCTCCTTTTCTCGTCTGTCTTTGTTTTTTACCACTAAAGTGTTATGTACATTCTGCTACCACATTGGCATACATAATTACTCGCTTAGCATTGCAATAAAGATATATTTATCAGTAGATGGTCAATTTGATACTTTTTCTTTTCGTTATATTTTTATTTTTGGGTTCTCTGAACAAGAGTGCATTGACATTTTAATGGACATATTTGGTAGTTTTCTTTTTTTTAAACTATAAATTAAGACGAGCTTCATTTAATTGTAATTCAAATCACTTTGAAGCAAAAAGCTATTAACTCACATAACAAATTTGTTATCAACTATTATATATTGGCCTAAAAATTATTAATATTAATTTTGTTAAATAATCTTTGTGGTACAGAAATACCTTTCAACCAAGTTTCAACTCAAAATAAATTTTCGGTGTCACGGAACTGAAATAAAATCTCTTTCTCTAAATGATTTGTGGAATCAAACAAAATAAAATTTTGTGAATAATCGAAATTGCTGATTTTTTTTTTATATTATTTATCTAACGCTTTAAGGGATTTCCAATTAAGCACTTCAGTGTTGGCTTCCAATAAGATCTGCCACTTAAATTAACAAACCATTTATGAAAGGTAAACCTTACATTATTGTAAAAATTAAATGCTGACATTTTATAATTAATTTCAAATAATTTTTGTTAAAATTTTGTTGTAGAGTTTTTAACCATTTGTATTTTATTTGGCTTTCATTAACTTGTAGTTCCACATAACATTTAAAGTGATATGTCAGTCATTTATCACAAGTTCGTTTGTCTAACTTTAAAACTTTCTTTGTTTTCAACTTTCAATCCACCGAATTAAAATTATTGTACATAAATTGCATTTCATTCGTAAATTTTTTTTTTTTTTTTTAAAATATTTAAATTTCTGTCAATATTAAAAAGTTATATTTATTTAAATAATTTGGAAATTAAATGAATATATCTGCAACACATGTCAGATAACGATTCTTTTATTTGTTTCAAATTAAAGTCAACTTCTTTAGTTGTTACTGTTTGATATCAAACGTCGATTATTTGCACAGCACTTGCAAAATTAATTGAACAAATTAGCATTGCCGTGCACACGCCCACTTAAATTACAAATAATTAATTAATCAAATTAAAATTGGGGTAATTTTAATTGTTATTTTTAATTAATTTGCGCGAGCATTTAGATGCGAACATACATACTAGATATGAATGTGGAACATGAGGCAACTCGTGCCTTATATGTATGTATCTATGCGAATTTATATGGCACATATAATATTTTTATAAGCTATCAAAATCATGATTCTATGCTTAATATCGTCACGAGTAATGCAAACAAATCGACGTCATCGATCAGCAGCCGAGCGCGCGAATTTTATTGAAAATTGAAAGTGTCTTTAAAATATATGAGTTACAAAAACAAACACACACACGTACACACACAAGCACAGTTGTACACTCGCACACTCGTTCACACGCACAACAGAGGCAGATGAAAATCAAAACAACAACAAAAGTTGTTGATGCCGCCAAAAAGTAAACGACCTTTAACGCCAATAAAAACCGCAACAGCAGCAACAACGGCAACGACAACAACAACAACAACAGCAGCAACAAACTGAGGAAAGCAGCACCAATGCTGGCGACTCCTTGCAACAAATTGCATGCAGCTGTTGTTGTTGTTGTTGTTGTTGTTGTTGTTGCTGTGCTGATCAGTTATAAAAAAATCTCGGTCAGAAATTTAATTTATGCGTAACGAGCTCACGCGCCTACAAAACTTGCGGCACCTTTTCGCACAACACCAGCAGCAACAATAACAATAACAAGACTCACAACACTGAGCCAAGTTGCACGTTATGTCCACGATTCTGTTGCCAATTGGCTTTATGTATCCAGTTATCCGTTAATATGAACCGCACGCGTCGAACGCACAAAGCGTACTGAATTCCAACTGTTTTGTTATTTTCGAGGAGCCTCACGCAGCAGCAACATCAACGACAGCAATAGCAACGGCAGCAACAGCAACGTCAGCAACATATTTAAATGTTGCCCGCAACATTTCATGTTCATACGCTACATTGTTGCTTTCATGTATTTCCTTTAGATTCCTTGGATTATAAATATTTGCCGTAAATCTCAACATTTATAATCAAATTCAATTATTAGTAATTACTCATAGAATAGATGTGAATATTGCATTCGTTGCAACAGGTATTAGAAGGAATCTATGACCCTATAAAGTATATATATTCTCAATCAGCAATAACACCTTTCAGAAAGTAAAAGAGTTTAAGCGCCCAAATTTTGCACATAAACTTTTATAAGCCAGATAAATTTTTATTGAATTTTTCCCACGTTTTCTTCCGCCAAAGCAATTCAATAAAGCCGTCTACTTAATTCATAAATTTCTATCTATTAAAATTTTTTATAAATTTTAGCAGAAAATCTCTTTTTAGACCTACTGTTTTAATGGCAGCAAAATATGTGCATTTAAATTAACTACAAAAAATAAGTTATAACGCTTAACTCTAGAGCGTTTGTTTCAAGTTATAATCAAGCTCTATTTATCCGTATCTGGATATAGCCAACACATAGATATGATAGTTAAAGCGAAAAGAAGAGAAATCCCACAATAATTGTAAGCCTTTTAGTAGTAAACAACCTTCATACTAAGATCGAGATTCTACCAAAAATAATTTAAAATTTATTCAAGATCTAATTTGCCTTTTTTTCCAGCTAAATCATACACTCAGACCAACATTTATTCGTACACACTTTTTTTTACTTTAACAGCTATGTAAGTCAACTCTTCACAGTAAAACAAATATATTTGGAAGGGTTGTTTAGATTCCGTTTGAATGATGCAAAACTTTCTTTAACCCATTAAGTACCCATTGAAAATTTTAAGTTTAGCAAAAAGTCAACTTTTAAACTTTTAAACCAAAAATATTTTGTTCAAAAAAAATGTTTCAAACAATTCTAAGAGTGACTGCAAAAAACAAAATTTCAAAAATATTTTTGCTAGTCTTTATTTAAACTTTTTGAAAATCCTAAAAATTACTATTTTAACCCCTTTTTCCTACTTTTCACACAAAAAGTGCCTTTTAAGCAATTTTAAAAAAAAATTATAAAAAAATACTAGCAAATTATTTTTGAAATTTTTTTTTTGCAGTCGCTCTTAAAATTGTTTGAAGAATTTTTATGCATCTAAATATTTTCCAAATATATTTTTTTTACTGTGAAGACTTGACTTGTTATAGTAAAAAAAAAAGAGAGTACGAATTAATGTTGGTCTGAGTATATATATAGTCCGACTTAGATCAATTTGGCTAAGAATACGATAGATGAACAGCTTTGCTCAGAATAGCAACATATTTTTATTCTGTTGATAAGGTTTGATAAAATACATTTTCTACGGGGTTAATCAACAGCCCAAGGCGTGCTGCAACAATAAACACATGTTGCAGAGTCTGCGCATTTGTTGTCATATAAAAGCCGGCAGCTGCCTTGTGTCGTAAATGTTGCAAGTCCTGTAACGAAGTGTGCTTAATGCAAGATTTACGCCTCCATTCATCGAATGACCGTGAACACCTGTTGAAGCTGCCCCATTGAAGCACCTTAGTAGCCCCCATCCTTCACGGATATTGTTGTGGCAACAATAAAACTTTTTAAGACCTCATTCCTACCACAAAAGTTTTCTTTTAGATTTTGTATTTAACAAAGAAAAACAAATGAAATGGAATTTGGTTTTGGGCAGCTTTTCTAGAACTGCGCCCATTCAGACGGAATCACCATTCATTTTAAATGGTATTTATCTAATTATATTTAAAAATACAACACAATGGAAATAAACTTGCTTCCATGTGAAAATTGTCGTATGATTGACATATGATAATTGAAACATATTATTTGTGTTTACTTAGTAATTGTTGCTATGTGGAAAATTAACATATGGAATATTTTGTCACAGAATGGAAACTATCAAAATTATACAAATAATGGTGACATTGACATAATTAGGTGATGATGTCACTGAATAATCGCAAATAAAAATATTTTTGTAATAACTTTATAATAACACAATTATTTAGAAATAAAATAATTTATATTATTTATACTTAAAACCAGGGACCATAACGATTATACTTTTTAAAATATAGATTATTAAATAAAAGTTATTTGTTGATTTTTAAAAAAAAAAAAATATATGAAAACTCTTATTTTTCAATCTAAATAAAAAAATTATAAAAAAATAATAATTAAATTTCCATTTTTATTCACAAATTAAAGTTTAACTCTTATTTAAAATTTTTATCTTAGCAATTGAAAATAAAAGTTATTTTTTTAATTTTTATTAAAACAATTGAAAAAAAAATGAAAATAAGAATTATTCTTCAATTTTTATTATAAAATTTTAAAAATAAAAATTGACTGTTAATTTTTATTGAATTGGAAGGCGTATTTCCAACAGGGACATGTATATACAATGTCATAGCCAAAGAGAACGAAATACACTTTCCGGTTTGAAAAATTTGCATTCAATTTTTATTTTTCAACTTTTATAATAAAAATTGAAGAATAATTCTTATTTTCAATTTTTATGATCAAAATTGAAAGATAACTTTTATTTATTATAAAAATTTATACATAACTTTAATTTTTAATTTTTATAATAAATATTGAAAAATAACTTTTATTCTATAATTTTTAAATAAAAATTGAAAATAAAAGTTTATCCAGTTTCTCATAACACTTATTTGCGGTCCCTACTTAAAACCAATTCTGTAGAAAATCTCAACGGATCTCAGAATATGCTTTGGGTGTTGGCATATTTTAGAAAATCCTTCGTACAGAAATTTTATGTTGGACATCGAAATTGAATATTTTTTCGGCAGTAGAATGCTATCTCGAGCTGTATGAATAAAAAAGATACAAATATTTTTATCAAATCTTATAATTTATTAACTTTATTTATATGACAAATTATCAATTTTGGCCCTTAAATTTCTGGCAACACTGATCCGTGACTTTATTTAAATACATATTAATATAATTCATGAATTTAAAATTTCAGCGGGATACTTCAACACAAATGTTGACTGCACAAAGCTGGCAACACGACCTTGTGACGAATGGGTGGAAAAGCTGGTGACGACAAATAGGTCCAGCATTATACATAAATTTGCGTTAATTAAAAGCGCCAGCATAATGCCCGGGAAAGTCGCGAGCACCAACAATAACTCTGATCTCTGGACTTTAATGTAGGTCCAATGTGAAATATGCGTGTCGGTAATTTGAAGAATGCAGTATGTGGCATAACCGTAAATTTACAGAAGCCTGCAAGCCTGAGTAGTTTTGTGTAGTTACAATCACACACACACACACACACACACACACACACACACATACACATAAATTGCATGCAGCTGGCCCCCACTCACGTAGCGGAAACGGAAGTTGCAGAAAATAGCGCGCAATGGTCGGCACATTAGAGTGACAGAGAGAAAAGGGTAAAGTGAAAAGTGAACTGAGCGTCCTTGTAGTATGAGTTTTGACCCAACAGCACAAAGGACAATTGCAACGACAACTGGGACTTGCCATGGCATTTGGGCCTCGCATGGAGTGCAACATATTTACACTTACTAAATCAGTTTAGACGGTGTGTATTTATGTATGCCTGTTAACTGTAACTCTCTAAGGACATTTCCGTATGCCTGTTTATAGCTTGAAGCACTTTGTACAAGTTGTCCGACCTTCTACGTTTCAAAACTTAAAAACTAGTTGGTACTCAGTTATCGAAAGCTATGTTGGAAAAAGTGATCGCATCTAAAATTCGTATACATTTTTTTTTAGAACAAGCAGGAATGAAATAGTTCAGAGCCCGACCGTCACACGATTTAGATAATAATATTACTTTTAAGCGCTTGAGTTGCTAAAAACATTAAATATCGTTATGTATCCGATCTTAATACGATTAAGTAGGATATCAATTGCTGAGATCTATTGTTCAAACAGAGAGACGTAGTGACATGGCTATATTGACTCAGCTTTTAAATCTTTTTTCTAACTATTAAATTTATTTCATAAAATAAAAAACCGCCATAGATTGTTTTCTCAGGTTATAATAAAGCATAACTGTTAAATTTCGATTAGAATTACTAGCCAATTAGATTATTTTTGGAAATAATCGTAGTGACTATATAATTCACTATTAAAAAATTTGTGAATTGAATTCATCTAAAATTATTACAATTATTCAAAAATAATCAGAAAGAATCAAAAAAATTCTTTCTGATTTGTGATTTTTTCTGATTATTTTGGCTACTTTGATTGTGAAAATTTAAAATAATTAGATTTTCACTAGTCATAAAAAATCAGAAATAGTCAAAAATAATCAGAAATAATCAGAAAAAAATCAAAAATAATCCGAATACTCCAAATGATTATTTTTGATTTTTTCTGACTATTTTTGAGTAATTGTAATAATTTAAGATTATTTCTGATTTTTTGTAATCGTAATCATTAAATCATTGGGCAAAATTGGAAATAATCGTAATTTAATCATTAGTTCGACTTTTAAACAAAAATAATCTAACTACTAATGATTATGATTACTAATCATTATTTAACAGGTATGTAATAAAGATTTATACACAAAATTCTTTTTTATGTGTTGTATAAAAAATAAAACATTTAAGTCCTTATATATTATTAATATCGATTTACTAAAAAATATTGCAGTTGTCTGGCAATCTAAAAAATAGTCAATCCATCCATATTGCGAAGTCTAGCTACTTAATAGCTAAAATGGCAACACTATCTCCCACAAAAGCATGCGTCGAGAGAGAGAGAGAGAGAGAGAGAGAGAAAGAGAGAGAGAGAGAGAGAGAGAGAGAGAGAGAGAAGGAGGAGAGAGAGAGAGAGAGAAAGATTCCAAGAGAGATCAGCAAACAAAAGAGCATAAACATTTGCGAGCATTTCACACACATACTCGCAGCAATATTTCTAGGTAGAAATTTGTATTCTTTTTAACCAATATTTCAATTAATATTCTTGGATTTGATAGCCACATGTCAACCCTAAAAAAGAATAAAGATATGATTCCAAAATTAAGGATATTGGTTGGTAACCAGAATTTCCAGAAGGAACACAAAGGTTATCGTTGTAGAAGTCAAGTCCTTTGACCATAAGCACTTGTTGAGTCTAAAGCGCCATGTTTCCTTCAACTCGGGAAAATGAGCACATTCGTTTTTCTCAATACGCCCGAAGTCATCGCTGCAGCTCGTTCACCTCAATTTCTGGACTTGGTCATGCATATTCGGTCCTGGTATCCAGGACAACGGTTCCAAACTTGAGGAATTCCTGCCACATATCTATACAGTGTTCCATGCACTAAAATCAGAAGTAAACTGTCAGTCCCAAACCATTTTCTGTTACCGAAAGAAATTAAAAAAAATAATAATAATAATAATAGAAATTCGTAGACAGCTCCAATCCAAGCAACACACGAATTTGTACTGATGGCACAAACACGGAATAGAAAATATATATGTATGTAAAAATCTACAGTCGAAAGCTCGATTTCTTGATGGTGACGAAATCAACAAGCGGATGACGTCAACTTGCCTCGAAAGAGCTTGCCAAAATGCTCCCACTCTCAATACCTCTCTCACTCTCCGTCGGTCTCTCTAGCTCACGCTCTCTTTAACAAAAACATTGAACATGTGCTTTTTGAACATTTCTAGAATTTGAGAGTTTACAAAATACACACATATACATATATTGTTGGCAATCAGATACATATACTATATGCTCATAATAAGTGCATACGCACACGCACGTGTATATTTGAATATATTTAAATTTACACTAAATACATATAACATAGCAACATACATTTGTTTCTTAAAAACTTAATTATAACGGTTTCAGAATAACTCTAATTTTCACATTCAAAATAAATATTTATCATAATTATTATAAAAATTATTGTTTGAGGGAACTAAATAAAATTGTATTATCGATATTCAAATATTATTGTACTTGGGAAAATATTATTATATATATATATTATATATTATATAATAAGCATTAATTTTTATTGTTGCTAATTTTATGACTTATAATGATATCTATTAAAACATATTTATATATGTACATATGTATTCGTAATTACATTAACTTTAAGATTTAATTATCCGGCTTTCATTAAAGTCAGTTTATCTGGGGTGCCACAGAAATCTCTTTCACCTGAAAAATGACGTAAATTTCATACAAATGTACGTCAAATTCAGGTGAAAGAGATTTCTGTGGCACCCCAGTATTTGTTATTCTTCGTATTATAATTTAATCTTAGCTCACTACTGAAAATTTAAATTGAAATAAGATGACTTTTTATATTGACGAATAACATAACCGCACGACAGCCCCAAAAATGAAACGGCCAAAAATCCGAATATAACTGATTTAGTACTATACTCTTTTGGAATCACTTTGCAATTGCCGTCTTCATCTTTTTGATAGCGTTCTTCACAGACGCATTCTTCAACATCGCCGTGATATATGATTTGATGCTTTTTAATTGAACATAATTCACATATTCCCTGAGAATTGCGCACATAGCCATCCGAGCATTTGCACTCCTTAGTTATGCGATCCCGTATTTCATGATCCTTGCATTTTTCACATTCTCCTTTCTTATTAAGTAAAGAATCATCTTTGCATGTACAGTCCGAGTGACCATTCGATTCTTCGTTGGCTCCGCAGGGCACACAAACACCATTGACGCGATGAAAATCCGCAATGCAAACGCACTTTTCAAAAGCGGGACACCATCTCTCTCTCTTATCTGGGCAGTGGACGCAATTGTTTTCCTCATTTTTGCCATATCCTTCGAGGCAATCCCGGCACTCGAACTTATTGTTTTTAACGAATCCTTCTTCACAAATACAGAGTCCCGCCCAGCAAGTTGGCGGTTTTACATCTTCATCTTTTCCGCAGACATCATATTTACTAACAAAAGAATCATATTGCGGAATTCTCCACAATAGTGAGACCAGGAGGAAAGTTCTCAGCCCCATAACAGTTATGATCACCGAAAAAAACTCCGCAGCAAAATTTCGATAGCCGCAACTTAATCAAGAGGCAAATTAAGACTGAACACGAATAAGAGCGAAACACTCAAAACAAAACCCAAAAGCAAATGCGTAAATATTTATTAGCTCTCGTCTCTGACTCGCTCTTATTTTCTCTCTCTTATGGCTGTGAATACATAAACAAACACTCTGCCTAATATTATTTTGAGCACCCGAAATTTCAAAGCATTTAGTCGCGATTTAGCGACTAGCTACATAAGTATACAGGAAAAATGGAAAATTTGGCTCGAATGTCCTATCAGGTCGAGTTATGTACCGATCAAAAGGTATAGTCTTAAATAACAACATAACGAAAACAGTTTTATGCCATATCATTTCTGATATCAAATTTTGTGACGAACGACATTAAATTGTATACATAAATTATTCTTAATAAAATGTAAATAATAGTACAGGGGTCTTTGAACTTAGTACCAAAAAAAAATGTACGTAACAGACAGACGGAGGCGTGGCAGTCCCCATAAAGTATATATATTCTTGATCAGCATCAACATTCGAGTCGATATAGCCATGTCCGTCTGTCCGTCTGTAAGAGCGCCTAGATCTCAGAGACTATAAGAGCTAGAGACTCCAAACTTGGTATGTAGGTTGGTCTATATTGCAAGCAGGTCGAGCTTGTTTTCGATTTTGGATAATAATAAGTCGAAAATCAAGTCTTAGTATGAAAAACATTTGTTGTTTGAGATATCGAAAACAAACTGACAAAATATTCATAATAGATGGTTCCATACATCCTGATCAAATTTGGTTGACATCGGACGACTATATCATATAGCTGCCTTAGGAACGGTTGATCGAAAATATATATTTAGTATGACACTTTTTAATATCTCAACCGAACTCATAGATTGGGAATATTCTGTATTTTACATTTTAATCGATGGTTTAAATCGGTTCACTAGAACATAGAGATGTAATACAAACAATTAGTCAAAAACTTTATGCTGCATTATCAAGCCTTCGGCGTGCCTAATGGCGTGCAAATAAGTATTAGGCTAATTAAGGGTATCTTTCTGTCGAGCACACTCGGCTGTAGCCGACTAGAGCCCCCTTGTTGCAGGAAAAGTATGTTTAGTACATAGCTATATTAATATTTGCAGCGACTTACATTATTTTATTTTAAGCAGTGTTTGCTTTTCCATAATAAGTACGGGGTCTCCGACAGTCGAGTATGCTCGACTGTAGCACCGTTCCCTAGATTTTATGAAATTTTACGGCTTTCATTGAATTCAGTTTATTTGTTAATCTATGTATTATAATTTAATTTTACTTAGCTCAGAATTATAGCTTGTTAATGAAAACATTCACTCCTTTACTATATATTAAAATAATATTCATTCATCAATTACGGAGAACACTTCTTCACCCATTACCCTAATATTAAAGGATTTATGACTCTTTATATTGACGAATAACATAACCACACGTCAATCCCAAAAATGAAACGGCCAAAAAACCGAAAACAACAGATTGAGTACTATACTCTTTCGAAATCACTTTGCAATTGCCGTCTTTATCTTCTTGATAACCATCTTCACAGACGCATTCTTCAACATCGCCGTTGTATTTAGCTGCTGAACAGTATTCACACATGCCCTGAGAATTGCGCACATAGCTATCCGAGCATTTACACTCGTTAGTTATGTGGTCCCGTATTTCGTGATCCTTACATTTGTCACATTCTCCTTTCTTATTAAGTGAAAAATCATCTTTGCAAGTACAGTCCGAGTGACCATTCGATTCTTCGTTGGCTCCGCAGGGCACACAAACACCATTGACGCGATGGAAATCCGCAATGCAAACGCACTTTTCAAAAGCGTGACACCATCTCTCTCTCTTATCTGGACAGCGGACGCAATTGTTTTCATCATTTTTGCTATATCCTTCGAGGCAGTCCAAGCACTTGCCAGAATAATATGTTTTGAATCCATCTCCGCAAAAACAGGCTTGCAAAGCCGGGAATCTTCTATCCCCGAAGCAATGTGTCGGCTTAGCATCTTCATCTTTTCCGCAGAAATCATATTTAGTAACATACGAATCATATTGCGGAATTCTCCACAACAGTGAGATCAGGAAGAAAGTTCTCAGCTCCATGAACACCAAAAAAATTCTCAGAAGCTAAATTTCGATACCCGCAACTTAATCAAGAGGCAAATTAAGACTGAACACGAATAAGAGCGAAACACTCAAAACAAAACCCAAAGGCAAAAGCGAAAATATTTATTTACTCTCGCCTATGACTCGCTCACATTTTGTCTCTCATACGGCTGATAATACATTATGTATACAAACACTCTGCCTAATATTATTTGAGCACTAACGCGTCTTCATGGGCCGAACACGATCAGCTGATCATCGACCCGACGACGCTGAATTCGCCGCTCGAATCCGCTGAGAGAACAATATTGAGAGAAATTGCAAATTCTTTATATCGAACGCATTTCATCTCAATTTCATAAGTCCAAGCGAGATGCTCTAAGGCACCACAATTACGAAAATATTTGTACACAGTTTAAGATGTAACAATAAATCCACAGTCGAGGTGCTTGACAGTGAGGGGTTTGAAAAAATTTTTTAATTAATTTTCACTTGCGCGGGGGTGCGGCTACCGTCGAGTGTACTCGACTGTGGGATACGCTGTGTCTCTTTCTAGAATTTGTGCGTACACAAACATCATATACTTATATTTCAAATAATCAGAAATGTACATGTA
>JBAMBL010002360.1:0-15558 GCA_037043405.1 Drosophila subquinaria | reverse complement strand
CAATTTCAAATTCAATGCAGAGTGTTTCACCTTACTAAGTAGTACTTAGTACCAGATACCGGCTTTTCATTATGAAAATTAGTTGACTGTGCAAAACAAAAAAATAAACTGTGATTAACCATACTCCTCCTCTAAAGCTCGTTAACAAATTCATATAGTCAGCTCAGGTCCGGATCGCCTTGGAAATGCACTTAGGCTTAAATACTTCGTTCTACACTCTTGACAATTGACTGCAATTTTGCACTGACCGCAGCTGCTGATTGATGAAACTCCAAGAAATTGGAGGCTATCAAATGGGGAAAACCGCCACAGTTACCAATGAAACATGATATACTGCAGCCCAAAAGTGCAAGTTTGTGAACACTACATAATTATGCAGGAACCGACAACCGTACTAAATCAAAATCCAAACACGCGCCACTTCGTCAACATTGGCTGGTGGTGGCTGGGTTGGACAATTGTCAGATTTCAGATATATTTATCAGTAGATGGTCAATTTTTTTTTATTTTTTATTTTGGGTTCTCTGAACAAGATGACATTTTAATGGACGTGTAGTTTTCTTTTTTTTAAACTCAGCTTCATTTAATTGTAATTCAAATCACTTTGAAGCAAAAAGCTATTAACTCACATAACAAATTTGTTATCAACTATTATATATGAAATACCTTTCAACCAAGTTAAAATAAATTTTCGGTGTCACTGAAATAAAATCTCTTTCTCTAATCAAACAAAATAAAATTTTGTGAAATTGAAATTGCTGATTTTTTTTATCTTATTTAACGCTTAAGGGATTTCCAACACTTCAGTGTTGGCTTCCAATTCTGCCACTTAAATTGACCTATGAAAGGTAAACTGTAAAAATTAAATGCTCATTTAGAGATTTTTAACCATTTTGGCTTTCGTAACCCTTGTAGTTCCACATTAAAGTGATATGTCAGTCATTCACAAGTTCGTTTGTCTAAAATTTTCTTTGTTTTCAATCCACCGAATTAAAATTGCATTTAATTTTTTTTTTTTTTTAAATTTCTGTCAATATTTTATATTTATTTAAATAATTTGGATGAAATTAAAGTGGACTTTTATTTTTACTGTTTGATATGGATTCTTTGCACAGCATTCAATTGAACAAATTTGGCGTGCACACGCCCACTTAATTAATTAATCAAATTAAAATTGGAATTGTTATTTTTCATAACATTAGATGGAAGCCTAGATATGAATGTGGAAAACATGTTTGTATCTATGCGAATTTATATAATATTTTTATAAGCTATCGATGATTCTATGCGTCACGAGTAATGCAAACGATAGTCATCGACAGCCGTAGATTTGAAAATTGGAACTTAAATCTATGGTTCAAAACAAACACACACACGTACACACACAAGCACATTGTACACTCGCACACTCGTTCACACGCACAACAGAGGCAGATGAAAATCAAAACAACAACAAAAGTTGTTGATGCCGCCAAAAAGTAAACGACCTTTAACGCCAATAAAAACCGCAACAGCAGCAACAACGGCAACGACAACAACAACAACAACAGCAGCAACAAACTGAGGAAAGCAGCACCAGCTGGCGACTCCTTGCAACAAATTTGCAGCTGTTGTTGTTGTTGTTGTTGTTGTTGCTGTGCTGATCAGTTATAAAAAAAACTCGGTCAGAAATTTAATTTATGCGTAACGAGCTCACGCGCCTACAAAACTTGCGGCACCTTTTCGCACAACACCAGCAGCAACAATAACAATAACAAGACTCACAACACTGAGCCAAGTTGCACGTTATGTCCACGATTCTGTTGCCAATTGGCTTTATTTATCCAGTTATCCGTTAATATGAACCGCACGCGTCGAACGCACAAAGCGTACTGAATTCACAACTGTTTTGTTATTTTCGAGGAGCCTCACGCAGCAGCAACATCAACGGCAGCAACATCAACGACAGCAATAGCAACGGCAGCAACAGCAACGTCAGCAACATATTTAAATGTTGCCCGCAACATTTCATGTTGATACGCTACATTGTTGCTTTCATGTATTTCCTTTAGACTCATTCGATTATAAATATTTGTCGTTAATCTCAACACTTATAATCAAATTCAATAATAAGTAATTACTCGTAGAATAGATGTGTATATTGCATTCGTTGCAACAGGTATTTGAAGGAATCTATGACCCTATAAAGTATATATATTCTCAATCAGCAATAACACCTTTCAGAAAGTAAAAGAGTTTAAGCGCCCAAATTTTGCACATAAACTTTTATAAGCCAGATAAATTTTTATTGAATTTTTCCCACGTTTTCTTCCGCCAAAGCAATTCAATAAAGCCGTCTTCTTAATTCATAAATTTCTATCTATTAAAATTTTTATAAATTTTAGCAGAAAATCTCTTTTTAGACCTACTGTTTTAATGGCAGCAAAATATGTGCATTTAAATTAACTACAAAAAATAAGTTATAACGCTTAACTCTAGAGCGTTTGTTTTAAGTTATAATCAAGCTCTATTTATCCGTATCTGGATATAGCCAACACATAGATATGATAGTTAAAGCAGAAAAGAAGAGAAATCCCACAATAATTGTAAGCCTTTTAGTAGTAAACAACCTTCATACTAAGATCGAGATTCTACCAAAAATAATTTAAAATTTATTCAAGATCTAATTTGCCTTTTTTTCCAGCTAAATCATACACTCAGACCAACATTTATTCGTACACACTTTTTTTTACTTTAACAGCTATGTAAGTCAACTCTTCACAGTAAAACAAATATATTTGGAAGGGTTGTTTAGATTCCGTTTGAATGATGCAAAACTTTCTTTAACCCATTAAGTACCCATTGAAAATTTTAAGTTTAGCAAAAAGTCAACTTTTAAACTTTTAAACCAAAAATATTTTGTTCAACAAAAATTTTTCAAACAATTCTAAGAGTGACTGCAATAAACAAAATTTCAAAAATATTTTTGCTAGCCTTTATTTAAACTTTTTGAAAATCCTAAAAATTACTATTTTAACCCCTTTTTCCTACTTTTCACACAAAAAGTGCCTTTTAAGCAATTTTAAAAAAAAATTATAAAAAAATACTAGCAAATTATTTTTGAAATTTTTTTTTTGCATTCGCTCTTAAAATTGTTTAAAGAATTTTTATGCATCCAAATATTTTCCAAATATATTTTTTTTACTGTGAAGACTTGACTTGTTATAGTAAAAAAAAAAGAGAGTACGAATTAATGTTGGTCTGAGTATATATATAGTCCGACTAAGATCAATTTGGCTAAGAATACGATAGATGAACAGCTTTGCTCAGAATAGCAACATATTTTTATTCTGTTGATAAGGTTTGATAAAATACATTTTCTACGGGGTTAATCAACAGCCCAAGGCGTGCTGCAACAATAAACACATGTTGCAGAGTCTGCGCATTTGTTGTCATATAAAAGCCGGCAGCTGCCTTGTGTCGTAAATGTTGCAAGTCCTGTAACGAAGTGTGCTTAATGCAAGATTTACGCCTCCATTCATCGAATGACCGTGAGCACCTGTTGAAGCTGCCCTATTGAAGCACCTTAGTACCCCCCATCCTTCAATGATATTGTTGTGGCAACAATAAAACTTTTTAAGACCTCCTTCCCACCACAAAAGTTTTCTTTTAGATTTTGAATTTAACAAAGTAAAACAAATGAAATGGAATTCGGTTTTGGGCAGTTTTTCTAGAATTGCGCCCATTCAGACGGAATCACCATTTATTTTTTAATGGTATTTATCTAATTATATTTAAAAATACAACACAATGGAAATAAACTTGCTTCCATGTGAAAATTGTCGTATGATTGACAGCTGATAATTGAAACATATTATTTGAGTTTACTTAGTAATTGTTGCTATGTGGAAAATTAACATATGGAATATTTTGTCACAGAATGGAAACTATCAAAATTATACAAATAATGGTGACATTGACATAATTAGGTGATGAAGTCACTGAATAATCTCAAATAAAATTATTTTTGTAAAATCTTAATAATAGCATAAATATTTAGAAATAAAATAATTTGTATTATTTATACCTAAAACCAAGGACCGTAACGATTATATTTTTTAAAATATAAATTATTAAATAAAAGTTATTTGTTGATTTTTATAAAAAAAATTAAATATATGAAAACTCTTATATTTCGATCTAAATAAAAAAATTATAAAAAAATAATAATTAAATTTCCATTTTTATTCACAAATTAAAGTTTAACTCTTATTTAAAATTTTTATCTTAGCAATTGAAAATAAAAGTTATTTTTTTAATTTTTATTAAAACAATTGAAAAAAAAATGAAAATAAGAATTATTCTTCAATTTTTATTATAAAATTTTAAAAATAAAAATTGACTGTTAATTTTTATTGAATTGGAAGGCGTATTTCCAACAGGGACATGTATATACAATGTCATAGCCAAAGAGAACGAAATACACTTTCCGGTTTGAAAAATTTGCATTCAATTTTTATTTTTCAACTTTTATAATAAAAATTGAAGAATAATTCTTATTTTCAATTTTTATGATCAAAATTGAAAGATAACTTTTATTTATTATAAAAATTTATACATAACTTTAATTTTTAATTTTTATAATAAATATTGAAAAATAACTTTTATTCTATAATTTTTAAATAAAAATTGAAAATAAAAGTTTATCCAGTTTCTCATAACTCTTTTTTGCGGTCTCTGCTTAAAACCAATTCTGTAGAAAATCTCAACGGATCTCAGAATATGCTTTGGGTGTTGGCATATTTTAGAAAATCCTTCGTACGGAAATTTTAAGCTGTATGAATAAAAAAGATACAAATATTTTTATCAAATCTTATAATTTATTAACTTTATTTATATGACAAATTATCAATTTTGGCCCTTAAATTTCTAACAAAACGCTGAATCCGGGACTTAATTTAAATACATATTAATATTATTCATGAATTTAAAATTTCAGCGGGATACTTCGGCACAAATGTTGACTGCACATAGCTGGCAACACGACCTTGCGACGAATGGGTGGAAAAGCTGGGGACGACAAATAGGTCCAGCATTATACATAAATTTGCGTTAATTAAAAGCGCCAGCATAATGCCCGGGAAAGTCGCGAGCTCCAACAATAACTCTGATCTCTGGACTTTAATGTAGGTCCAATGTGAAATATGCGTGTCGGTAATTTGAAGAATGCAGTATGTGGCATAATCGTAAATTTACAGAAGCCTGCAAGCCTGAGTAGTTTTGTGCAGTTACAAACCCACACTCACATACACATAAATACATGCAGCTGGCCCCCACTCACGTAGCGGAAACGGAAGTTGCAGAAAATGGCGCGCAATGGTCGGCACATTAGAGTGACAGAGAGAAAAGGGTAAAGTGAAAAGTGAACTGAGCGTCCTTGTAGTATGAGTTTTGACCCAACAGCACAAAGGACAATTGCAACGACAACTGGGACTTGCCATGGCATTTGGGCCTCGCATGGAGTGCAACATATTTACACTTACTAAATCAGTTTAGACGGTGTGTATTTATGTATGCCTGTTAACTGTAACTCTCTAAGGACATTTCCTTATGCCTGTTTGTAGCTTGAAGCACTGTGTACAAGTTGTCCGACCTTCTACGTTTCAAATCTTAAAAACTAGTTGGTACTCACGCAATTCGACAGTTATCGAAAGCTATGTTGGAAAAAGTGATCGCATCTAAAATTCGTATAAATTTTTTTTTAGAACAAGCAAGAATGAAATAGTTCAGAGCCCGACCGTCACACGATTTAGATAATAATATTACTTTTAAGCGCTTGAGTTGCTAAAAACATTAAATATCGTTATGTATCCGATCTTAATACGATTAAGTAGGATATCAATTGCTGAGATCTATTGTTCAAACAGAGAGACGTAGTGACATGGCTATATTGACTCAGCTTTTAAATCTTTTTTCTAACTATTAAATTTATTTCATAAAATAAAAAACCGCCATAGATTGTTTTCTCAGGTTATAATAAAGCATACCTGTTAAATTTCGATTAGAATTACTAGTCAATTAGATTATTTTTGGAAATAATCGTAGTGACTATATAATTCACTATTGAAAAATTTGTGAATTGAATTCATCTAAAATTATTACAATTATTCAAAAATAATCAGAAAGAATCAAAAAAATTCTTTCTGATTTGTGATTTTTTCTGATTATTTTGGCTACTTTGATTGTGAAAATTTAAAATAATTAGATTTTCACTAGTCATAAAAAATCAGAAATAGTCAAAAATAATCAGAAATAATCAGAAAAAAATCAAAAATAATCCGAATACTCCAAAAGATTATTTTTGATTTTTTCTGACTATTTTTGAGTAATTGTAATAATTTAAGATTATTTCTGATTTTTTGTAATCGTTATCATAAAATCATTGGGCAAAATTGGAAATAATCGTAATTTAATCATTAGTTCGACTTTTAAACAAAAATAATCTAACTACTAATGATTATGATTGCTAATCATTATTTAAAAGGTATGTAATAAAGATTTCTACACAAAATTCTTTTTTATGTGTTGTATAAAAAATAAAACATTTAAGTCCTTATATATTATTAATATCGATTTACTAAAAAATATTGCAGTTGTCTGGCAATCTAAAAAATAGTCAATCCATCCATATTGCGAAGTCTAGCTACTTAATAGCTAAAATGGCAACACTATCTCCCACAAAAGCACGCGTCGAGAGAGAGAGAGAGAGAGAGAGAGAGAGAGAGAGAGAGAGAAGGAGAGAGAGAGAGAGAGAAAGATTCCAAGAGAGATCAGCAAACAAAAGAGCATAAACATTTGCGAGCATTTCACACACATACTCGCAGCAATATTTCTAGGTAGAAATTTGTATTCTTTTTAACCAATATTTCAATTAATATTCTTGGATTTGTTAGCCACATGTCAATCCTAAAAAAGAATAAAGATATGATTCCAAAATTAAGGATATTGGTTGGTAACCAGAATTTCCAGAAGGAACACAAAGGTTATCGTTGTAGAAGTCAAGTCCTTTGACCATAAGCACTTGTTGAGTCTAAAGCGCCATGTTTCCTTCAACTCGGGAAAATTATCACATTCGTTTTTCTCAATACGCCCGAAGTCATCGCTGCAGCTCGTTCACCTCAATTTCTGGACTTGGTCATGCATATTCGGTCCTGGTATCCAGGACAACGGTTCCAAACTTGAGGAATTCCTGCCACATATCTATACAGTGTTCCATGCACTAAAATCAGAAGTAAACTGTCAGTCCCAAACCATTTTCTGTTACCGAAAGAAATTAAAAAAATAATAATAATAATAATAGAAATTCGTAGACAGCTCCAATCCAAGCAACACACGAATTTGTACTGATGGCACAAACACGCAATAGAAAATATATATGTATAAATCTACAGTCGAAAGCTCGATTTCTTGATGGTGACGAAATCAACAAGCGGATGACGTCAACTTGCCTCGAGAGAGCTTGCCAAAATGCTCCCACTCTCAATACCTCTCTCACTCTCCGTCGGTCTCTCTAGCTCACGCTCTCTTTAACAAAAACATTGAACATGTGCCTTTTGAACATTTCTAGAATTTGAGAGTTTACAAAATACACACATATACATATATTGTTGGCAATCAGATACATATACTATATGCTCATAATACGTGCATACGCACACGCACGTGCATATTTGAATATATTTAAATTTACAATAAATACATATAACATAGCAACAAAAATTTTTTTCTTAAAAACTTAATTATAGCGGCTTCAAATTAACTCTAATTTTCACATTCAAAATAAATATTTATCATAATTATTATAAAAATTATTGTTTGAGGGAACTAAATAAAATTGTATTATCGATATTCAAATATTATTGTACCAGGGAAAATATTATTATACTAAAATGAAAACAAATCATTTTTTATGTTGTTGCAATAGGCATTGATTTGTATTGTTGCTAATTTTATGACTTATAATGATATCTATTAAAACATATATATATACATATGTATTCGTAATTACATAAACTTTAAGATTTAATTATCCGGCTTTCATTAAAGTCAGTTTATTTGTTATTCTTCGTATTATAATTTAATCTTAGCTCACTACTGTAAATTTAAATTGAAATAAGATGACTTTTTATATTGACGAATAACATAACCGCACGACAGCCCCAAAAATGAAACGGCCAAAAATCCGAATATAACTGATTTAGTACTATACTCTTTTGGAATCACTTTGCAATTGCCGTCTTTATCTTTTTGATAGCGTTCTTCACAGACGCATTCTTCAACATCGCCGTGATATATGATTTGATGCTTTTTAATTGAACATAATTCACATATTCCCTGAGAATTGCGCACATAGCCATCCGAGCATTTGCACTCCTTAGTTATGCGATCCCGTATTTCATGATCCTTGCATTTCTCACATTCTCCTTTCTCATTAAGTAAAGAATCATCTTTGCATGTACAGTCCGAGTGACCATTCGATTCTTCGTTGGCTCCGCAGGGCACACAAACACCATTGACGCGATGAAAATCCGCAATGCAAACGCACTTTTCAAAAGCGGGACACCATCTCTCTCTCTTATCTGGGCAGTGGACGCAATTGTTTTCCTCATTTTTGCCATATCCTTCGAGGCAATCCCGGCACTCGAACTTATTGTTTTTAACGAATCCTTCTTCACAAATACAGAGTCCCGCCCAGCAAGTTGGCGGTTTAACATCTTCATCTTTTCCGCAGACATCATATTTACTAACAAAAGAATCATATTGTGGAATTCTCCACAATAGTGAGACCAGGAGAAAAGTTCTCAGCCCCATAACAGTTATGATCACCGAAAAAAACTCCGCAGCAAAATTTCGATAGCCGCAACTTAATCAAGAGGCAAATTATGACTGAACACAAATAAGAGCGAAACACTCAAAACAAAACCCAAAAGCAAATGCGTAAATATTTATTAGCTCTCGTCTCTGACTCGCTCTTATTTTTTCTCTCTTATGGCTGTGAATACATAAACAAACACTCTGCCTAATATTATTTTGAGCACCCGAAATTTCAAAGCATTTAGTCGTGATTTAGCGACTAGCTACATAAGTATACAGGAAAAATGGAAAATTTGGCTCGAATGTCCTATCAGGTCGAGTTATGTACCGATCAAAAGGTATAGTCTTAAATAACAACATAACGAAAACAGTTTTATGCCATATCATTTCTGATATCAAATTTTGTGACGAACGACATTAAATTGTATACATAAATTATTCTTAATAAAATGTAAATAATAGTACAGGGGTCTTTGAACTTAGTACCAAAAAAAAATGTACGTAACAGACAGACGGAGGCGTGGCAGTCCCCATAAAGTATATATATTCTTGATCAGCATCAACATTCGAGTCGATATAGCCATGTCCGTCTGTAAGAGCGCCTAGATCTCAGAGACTATAAGAGCTAGAGACTCCAAACTTGGTATGTAGGTTGGTCTATATTGCAAGCAGGTCGAGCTTGTTTTCGATTTTGGATAATAATAAGTCGAAAATCAAGTCTTAGTATGAAAAACATTTGTTGTTTGAGATATCGAAAACAAACTGACAAAATATTCATAATAGATGGTTCCATACATCCTGATCAAATTTGGTTGACATCGGACGACTATATTATATAGCTGCCTTAGGAACGGTTGATCGAAAATATAGATTTAGTATGACACTTTTTAGTATCTCAACCGAACTCATAGATTGGGAATATTCTGTATTTTACATTTTAATCGATGGTTTAAATCGGTTCACTAGAACATAGAGATGTAATACAAACAATTAGTAAAAAACTTTATGCGGCATTATCAAGCCTTCGGCGTGCCTAATGGCGTGCAAATAAGTATTAGGCTAATTAAGGGTATCTTTCTGTCGAGCACACTCGGCTGTAGCCGACTAGAGCCCCCTTGTTGCAGGAAAAGTATGTTTACTACATAGCTATATTAATATTTGCAGCGACTTACATTATTTTATTTTAAGCAGTGTTTGCTTTTCCATAATAAGTACGGGGTCTCCGACAGTCGAGTATGCTCGACTGTAGCACCGAACCCTAGATTTTATGAAATTTTACGGCTTTCATTGAATTCAGTTTATTTGTTAATCTATGTATTATAATTTAATTTTACTTAGCTCAGAATTATAGCTTGTTAATGAAAACATTCACTCCTTTACTATATATTAAAATAATATTCATTCATCAATTACGGAGAACACTTCTTTACCCATTACCCTACTATTAAAGGATTTATGACTCTTTATATTGACGAATAACATAACCACACGTCAATCCCAAAAATGAAACGGCCAAAAAACCGAAAACAACAGATTGAGTACTATACTCTTTCGAAATCACTTTGCAATTGCCGTCTTTATCTTCTTGATAACCATCTTCACAGACGCATTCTTCAACATCGCCATTGTATTTAACTGCTGAACATAATTCACATATTCCCTGAGAATTGCGCACATAGCTATCCGAGCATTTACACTCCTTAGTTATGTGGTCCCGTATTTCGTGATCCTTACATTTGTCACATTCTCCTTTCTTATTAAGTGAAAAATCATCTTTGCAAGTACAGCCCGAGTGACCATTCGATTCTTCGTTGGCTCCGCATGGCACACAAATTCCATTAACGCGATGGAAATCTGCATAGCAAACGCACTTTTCAAAAGCGGGACACCATCTCTCTCTCTTATCTGGGCAGCGGACGCAATTGTTTTCATCATTTTTGCTATATCCTTCGAGGCAGTCCAAGCACTTGCCAGAATAATATGTTTTGAATCCATCTCCGCAAAAACAGGCTTGCAAAGCCGGGAATCTTCTATCCCCGAAGCAATGTGTCGGCTTAGCATCTTCATCTTTTCCGCAGAAATCATATTTAGTAACATACGAATCATATTGCGGAATTCTCCACAACAGTGAGATCAGGAAGAAAGTTCTCAGCTCCATGAACACCAAAAAAATTCTCAGAAGCTAAATTTCGATACCCGCAACTTAATCAAGAGGCAAATTAAGACTGAACACGAATAAGAGCGAAACACTCAAAACAAAACCCAAAGGCAAAAGCGAAAATATTTATTTACTCTCGCCTATGACTCGCTCACATTTTGTCTCTCATACGGCTGATAATACATTATGTATACAAACACTCTGCCTAATATTATTTGAGCACTAACGCGTCTTCATGGGCCGAACACGATCAGCTGATCATCGACCCGACGACGCTGAATTCGCCGCTCGAATCCGCTGAGAGAACAATATTGAGAGAAATTGCAAATTCTTTATATCGAACGCATTTCATCTCAATTCATAATTCCAAACGAGATGCTCTAAGGCACCACTTTACGAAAATATTTGTACACAGTTTAAGATGTAACAATAAAACCACAGTCGAGGTGCTTGACAGTGAGGGGTTTGAAAAAATTTTTTAATTAATTTTTACTTGCGCGGGGGTGCGGCTACCGTCGAGTGTACTCGACTGTGGGATACGCTGTGTCTCTTTCTAGAATTTGTGCGTACACAAACATCATATACACTCACTCGCATATTTCTGCGTACACCCTTATTTTTGCTGTAACTGCTGTGTAAGTCAAGTTATCACAGAAAAAAAAATATATTTGGAAAGGTCGCTTAAATTCCGATTGAATGATGCATTCTAAAAGTAACTGCAAAAAAAAATTTTAAAAACAATTTTGCTAGTATTTTTTAAAATTTTTTTAAAATCCTAAAAATGACCATTTTAACCCATTTTTCCTCATTTTCATGCAAAAAGCGTCTGTTTTGCAGTTTTCAAAAAGTTATAAAAAATACTAGCAAAATTGTTTTTGAAAATTTTTTTTTGCAGTTACTTTTAGAATTGTTTCAAGAATTTTTTTGCATCCCAACATTTTTTGGAAAAAACCGAGGAAAAAAGTTTTGAAAAGTGACTTTTACATAAGTTCGAAATTTTCGAAGGGTACTTAATGGGCTAAGGAAATTTTTGCATCATTCAATCGGAATTTAAACGACCTTTCCAAATATTTTTTTTTTTCTGTGATAACTTGACTTACATAGCAGTTAAAGAAAAATAAGGGTGTACGCAGAGATATGCGAGTGAGTGTACTTATATTTCTGATAATCAGAAATGTACATGTACATTAGGGTGTCCCTTATTTGGTCAAAGTCAATATTTTTAAACGCATACGGGCTAGTTCTGTTCATTAGGTCCTAAAGCAGTCAGAAATAAATTTTTACCTCAATCGGAGTATGATAACCCGTGCCGACTTGGATCGGAAAATTTCAAAATTATATGGGACAAAAAAAAAAATTTTTTTTTTTAATTTTTTATTTTTTTTTTTGTTCATTAGGTCCTAAAGAACTCAAAACCAAGTTTTCACCTTCATCGGAGTACGATAACCCATTCAAATTTGCATCGAAACATGAAAAATCATCGAAAAATGTATAGTCAGTGTTAAAATACTGTTTTTTCATGTTTCGATGCAAATTTGAATAGGTTATCGTACTCCGATCAAGGTGAAAACTTGGTTTTGAGTTCTTTAGGACCTAATGAACAAAAAAAAAAATAAAAAATTAAAAAAAAAAATTTTTTTTTTTTTGTCCCATATAATTTTGAAATTTTCCGATCCAAGTCGGCACGGGTTAACATACTCCGATTGAGGTAAAAATTTATTTCTGACTGCTTTAGGACCTAATGAACAGAACTAGCCCGTATGCGTTTAAAAATATTGACTTTGACCAAATAAGGGACACCCTAATGTACATGTATGTTTCTCACATACGCACATAAATACATACTATTTATTCTAGTTTAATATATATTTTTTAGTAAAAAATTTGTATGTTTTATTTAAACAAGTTTTCTGTTAGCTTTAGTGGCAACTTAATCTAGTTTTACATAATAAAAATTTTAGACAAATTACACAACTGAACCGCAAAATAAAATTTGTATTTGTACTTTTTATATTACAGCATATATACATAAAAGTATTTCATGTAAATTTATGATTAAAATATATAGTTTCCATTGATTTCAGTTTTTTTGTTATTCTGCGTATTATAATTTAATCTAACTTAGTTCACTGTTATGACTTCTTAATAAAAAAGTTAACCTCTTTATATTAAAATAATATTAATTCATCAAATACCAATATACCCTAATATAAAAGGATTTATGACTTGTTATATTGACGAATAACATAACCGCACGTCAACCCTAAAAATGCAACGGCGAAAAATCCGAAAACAACAGATTTAGTACTATACTCTATCGGAATCTTTTCGCAATTGCCGTCTTTATCTTCTTGATAGCCATCTTCACAGACGCATGCTTTAACATTGCGGGGATATTTTATTTGATGCTTTTCAGTTGAGCAGTATTCACAGATGCCCTGATTGTTGAGCACATAGCTATCCGAGCATTTACACTCCTTAGTTATGCGATCCCGTATTTCATAATAGTCGCATCTGTCACATTCTCCTCTCTTATTACGTGAAAATCCATCTTTGCATGTACATTCCCAGTGACCATTCGATTCTTCGTTGGCTCCGCAGGGCACACAAATGCCATTGACGCGATGGAAATTTGCATAGCAAACGCACTTCTCAAAAGCACGACACCATCTCTCTCTCTTGTCTGGGCAGTGGACGCAATTGTTATCCTTATTTCTGCTATATCCTTCGCGGCAGCCCAAGCATTTGCCCCGATAGTCTTTATTGACTCCTTCTCCACAATCACAGTTTTGATAAGTCAGAAATTCATTATCCATCCAGCAACGTGGATCTCTGATTGCGGGCGTCTTAGCATCTTCATCATTTCCGCAGACATCATATTTAAAATCATAAGAATCATATTGCGGAATCCTCCACAACACTGAGACCAGGAAGAAAGCTCTCAGCCCCATAACATGTGACATCACCGAAAATATCTAAGCAACAAAATTTCAATAGCCGCAACTTAATCAAGAGGCAAATTAAGACTGAACACGAATGAGAGCGAAATACTCAAAACAAAACCCAAAGCGAATGCGCGAATATTTTTTACTCTCACTCTCATTTTCTCTCTCATATGGCTGTGAATACATTAACAAACTCTCTGCCTAGCATTTTTTTGAACACACGAAATTTCAAAGCATTTATTTGCGATTTTTAGAGTTCTTTTATATTAGAAATTTTGGGGCATATTGTTTTCGTCACTATACTTTTACCTCGTAAAGAGTTTTTTTTTATGTATGTCAAGTAAATTTCCACTTTGTAAATAAATAAACTTTATGAATAAATTATAGGGCTTTTATTGAATTCAGTTTATTATTTATTCTACGTGTTATAATTTAATCTTACTTAGCTCAGATTTTTAAGTTTTTAATGATTTGAGTTATTAATTTTGTATTGGCGAATAACATAACCGCACGTCAACCCCAAAAATGTAACGGCCATAAATCCAAAAATAACAGTTTGAGTACTATACTTTTTCGGAATCACTTCGCAATGACCGTCTTTACCTTCTCGGTAGCCATCTTCACAGACGCATGTTTTCACATTGCCGTGATATTTGATTTGATGCGTTACAATTGAACAGTATTCACAGATGCCCTCAGAATTGCGCACATAGCTGTCCGAGCATTCACACTCCTTAGTTATGTGGTTCCGTATTTCATGATCGTCGCATTGTCCACATTCTCCTCTCTTATTACGTGAATAATAAAGCTTGCAATCACAGTCCGAACGACCATCCGATTCTTCGTTGGCTCCACAGGGCTCACAAATTCCGTTAACGCGATGGAAATTTCTATGGCAAACGCACTCTCCATAGGCGCGACACCATCTCTCTCGCTTATCTGGGCAGTGGACGCAGTGGTGCTCCTCATTTCTGCTGAATCCCTCGCGGCAGCCCCCGCACTTGCCCTGAATGTCTTTTTCGTATCCTTCTCCACAATCACAGCCTTCTAAAGGCGGGAATGAAGACGCCCTCCAGCAATCTGGATTTCTAATTTGGGGCGGCTTAGCATCTTCATCAAGATCGCAGATATCAAACAAAAAATCTAAACAATTATATTGCGGAATCCTCCAAAACAGTGCGACCAGGAAGAAAGCTCTCAGCCCCATAACATTTGTCATCACCGAAAATATCTCAGCAGCAAAATTTCGATAGCCGCGACTTAATCAAGAGGCAAATTAAGACTGAACACGAATAAGAGCGAAATACTAAAAAACAAAACACAAAAGTGAATGAGCGAATATTTATTTACTCTCGTCGCTGACTCGCTCTCAATTCCTCTCTCATATGGCTTTGAATACAGATACAAACACGCTGCCTAACATTTGTTTGAGCAACCGAAATTTCATAGTATTTAGTTGCGACTCTTAAAGCTCTTATCCACATTCTCTTTACACGGTTATTATTTTTTAGCATTTTAATTAAAAATAACTGCTCTTATTATCAGCAGAAGAAATTTATCTGATCAATGAAATTTAGATAATAAAATTTGAGCTATAAAAAC
>JBAMBL010002359.1:0-89262 GCA_037043405.1 Drosophila subquinaria | reverse complement strand
ATTCTTTCAAGTGCCAAAATATTTAATATTTTAACTAATTTTATTTTTCAGTTCAATTAAAATGGATAAGAAACATTTTAAGTCTACTTTTACGAAATAAGTTAGTAATTAATATCAGGGACCTCAAATAATGATTATTGATATTTTTGACATCAAAAAATCAATGAATAGAATACATAACATATACATAAAATAGAATTATTATGATTAATTTTGAGCGAAAAGACTAAAACTTTAAAATCATTATTATTTAATCCTAAAAAAAAATTTTGTGATTAAAAGTGATCATTTTAAAAGTGATTTTTATTTTGAGCTAAAAAATAAAAATCATAAATGTGGATTATTTAAAAGTTTTCTTTTTATCGCTCAAATATAATGGTTATTTGTAAGTATTATCTTTATCACTCAAAAATAATCATAAGCAAAGAAGAAAATCCTTAAATAAAGTTAAATAATCATTACCATGTAATAAAACTTATAGTGATTACAGTCTCTGTTTAATACGTGTGTTGCAGACGATTTTTTCTTAAGATAAATATTGTATTGTCTTGTGATAATCCCTCTTCCATCGGATCAGAGATCGTGATTATTTTTTTGATTAAAACATCTAAAATTGATCTGATTGATCCCCAAGCCTTGGAAAAATTGTTGGATCAACTGTAAGTTTTTGCATATCCAGACATAAACCTTTTTTTTTCAGTCTATAACTTAACGCTTTTATTAATATAAATTTATAATTTTACTTAAGTTTTATTGTCAGTATTAATTTTCTTTTTGCCAACTGCACACTATAGCAAATAAATAAAAAAAAAAATTAAATTAAAATATAAATATAATCCACATATTAGTATACTTATTTAAATATCCAATAATTTATCTACATATGTACAATTTGTAGTATGCCAAAAATTATATGTTATTTGCACCGTGCACCACTGTGCCTTGGGGCTTTGTTTAACTTTGTTCGACGTTGACGCTTTTGTTGCTTTTGTTGTTGGCGTTGTTAGTGTTGTAATTGTAGAGCTGTTAAGCTGGTGGAGGCAGAGGGGAGTACGGTGGGGTTAGCCACCCCCCATAAAAAAGCGCTTGATGTTGTTAAATTGACAACGTTAAACACTTTGTTTGGAATTTTCTGCATTAATTAGGCGAAACTACCGTCTGCCGCTGTAATTGATGCTCCGGAAACCCGGGCGTGCTCCCACTCACTCTACCGCCCACCACCCACCACTCACTCCTCCTCACCCTCGCAGTGCCCAGTTATCACGACCCAAAAGTCACAAACAAGGCCGAGCAGTGATTTAAATGGCTCAAAAGCTAAGTTATCGTAATGCTAAGCGGATTAGTTGAACGGGCGGCTGGTCTCATGGCGAAAGAGGGGAGGACTGTAAGTAAACATTTCAGTTGATTTCACTGTCAATCTGAGATGACATTATAATATCGAAAGTTTTAATCCTTTTAAGTGGCTGCAGACGGTCGGAACTGAAGTGAAGTGAAGTGGACTGAAGTGAAGTTAAGTCAAGTGAAGTGAAGTAAACTGCTGTCCGCTGCTTGTTTTATGCATAAATTCGATTAAATGCCAAAAGGTTAAATCTCAGCCAGTCATCCTGCGAGCATCCTGCCTGCCTGCCTTATCCTTAAATTAGGCACGAGCGCACGTAAAGCTGTTGAATGTCATGTCAAAGGGCACTCAAGACCAGAGCATGCTCGTAAATTTCAGTATATACTATATATATATAATTCTTTATTTTTTCGCAACTCATTCCACACTGCACCACCCCCACCCTCACCACCCCCTGCCACCGTGCACTTATTTATGACAATGGCAAAGGATTATTCAGCTGCCTGGCAAATCGCATAAAATGCGAAACATATTAAAATTGACAATAAAGCGGCTTTTTTATGTTTATATGCATGAGCTGAGCGAACCCCGAGAGCCGGAGATTCAGAAATGGGGAGAATCGGAGAGACCACTCCACCGAAAGGAGATTGTGAATTCGTGTAAATTTTTTAAAAGCCAAACCACTTTAAAGAAGATCCTGTTTATTTGCCACTCAATTTGCCACAGTCTGTTGCAGCTTGTGCTCCATCTTTTGCGTCATATTATTTTCTTGCTTTGGCTGCCTCACTTGCCGCATCCACTGGAGTACAAAATATCCGCTCAGCTGCAACTTATAGCCTCCTCTCTTTCTTTTACCAAACACACACACACTCACACACGCAAATGTTGCTCACATATGCATAAACACGTGCTTTGCTGGTATTATTGTTGCCGTTAGTTTTGTACTTCAAACTAATCCTTTGATTTGAACCTTTCCCTATTGTTGAGCCCGTTTCCCTATGCCCTCACTTGAACTAGTATCTAATGGGTAATTCCAAAGTTATTTATTTGGTTTAGTTTCTGCTCTATTCTATTTATAGGATTTTTTGCAATATCTTCAAATTAAATTTGGATATATTTACACGATAGAATGTTTTTGATGCTTAATATTCTAAGATTCTCCTCTTTGATTATGTTATACATTTGAAGATTTTTTTCTCAGAAATTACATCTTTTTATAGAGCATTTCCTTTCTCGGTATTCTCGCGATGCTTTCAAGATTCTCTCGCTTAAACTTTTTCCTGTTTTTTTTTGGTGTTCGTGTGTGTGTGTGTGTATGTGAGAGTTATTACGGCAACTTTCAAAGCATACAAATTTCTTACTACTTGGCTCCAACGAAGCATAAAAACTTATGACTTGTCTATTCGACACATACACACACACACACACCGTTCATCCATACACACACACACACATACATACAGACGAGAGCAAAATGAACTTCAGCTCAAACGGGATTGTTGGCGGTGTTGCATTTTGTTTGTTTGTGCCGGTAATATTTTCTTAAATCGAGTAAACAAGTGGAATTCAACAAAGCGGAAACGGAAGCACACTGCGTAGCTGCTAGTGCTGTGAGTTACACACACACACACAGACACAGAGAAACACAGACATGCTGCTTGAACCCACATTCTGGTGGAACGAGCGTATTGCCAATGCCCGACACGCTTGCTTGCATGCAAGAAGGCGTTATCAGCGTGCCCGTAGGCGGCCATGTTTCAACAGCAGGCAAGCTGAATATAGAATGGCCCGAAAACTGCTTAAACAGGAAATCCGAGCTAGTAAACGAGAATGTTTTCTGCAATTATGCGATTCTGCCGAGCATGATCCGTGGGGAAGTGCCTACAAAACCGTGGTTAAAGCTGTCCACGCTGGAAAGCAGCACGCGCCGACAGATGCAGCTGAGCTCAAGCTGATTGTGGAGACGCTATTTCCGGCCAGCCAATCCAATCAGACATTGAACAATACTGCATCACTCCAGAGAAGATCTCCAATAGTAGATGTCACAGTGGAGGAAATACTGGCTGTCGCAAGCTACATTAAGCCCCGCAAAGCTCCAGGCCCTGACGGTATACCAAACCGAGCAATCAAATTAGCTCTCTCTCTGCAGCCCGCAGCTTTCACGGAGTTATTCAACACGTGCCTTACGGAGAAGACTTTTCCATCGATATGGAAGCTTCAGTCGCTGGTGCTACTTCCCAAGCCAGGCAAGCCACTGGACGACCCTTCGTCCTACAGGCCAATTTGCCTGCTTAACACCTTGGGAAAGGTACTAGAGAAGCTGATATGCACAAGACTGGAGACAGCCATCGCCGAGGGAGGAGGTTTGTCCCCAAACCAATACGGCTTCAGAAAAGCTAGTTCGACTATCGATGCAATAGGCAAGGTGACGAGCATTGCCTCACAGGCTATCCAGGGCTTAAGATGGCAGGGAGGCACCAAGCAGTATTGCTTAGTCGCTACGTTGGACGTGAAGAACGCTTTTAATACAGCCAGCTTGGACTAGATAGTACAGTCACTTTCTGATTTCTGTGTTCCAGAGTACCTCCTGGAAATAATTAAAAGCTACTTCCAAGGAAGAGTCCTCCAATATTCCACTGCCGATGGAATTAAAACTCACTGCGTGTCAGATGGAGTACCCCAGGGCTCTGTACTGGGACCTCTTCTGTGGAATACAATGTATGACGGAGTTTTGCGGCTGGAGTTCCCTCCGGGCTCACACATCATTGGATTCGCGGACGACGTAGCCATAGTGGTGGTCGGCAAGGATCTTCTCCGGACCGAGGAGGCGTGCAATTCCTGTATAGCTCGTGTGCAACGATGGCTATCTTCTGCAGGACTACAACTTGCAGCCCATAAAACTGAAGCAGTCCTAATCAGCAGCCGTAAGAAGGTGGAGACTGCCCATATAACTGTCGGCAGCGAAACGATTACGTCAAAACGGGCAATTAGATACTTGGGAGTGATGCTGGACACAAGACTGTCGTTCCGGGAGCACTTGGAATATATCCATAAGAAAGCTTCGGATGCAACACGTGCGCTCTCGCGGATTATGCCCAATACTCGGGGACCCAAACAGCAGCGCCGTCAGCTTCTCATGAATGTAACCAGGGCTATCATCCTATATGCCGCACCTATCTGGTTCAAGGCGATTTTGGTACCGAGCTACAGCCGAGGAATCTGCTCAACATATCGACTCAGTGCCATCAGAGTGTGCTGCTCGTTCCGTACTATTTCTGACGATGCTGCCCTAGTAATTGCAGGAATGGTACCGATAGAGGAGCTGGTCAGTGAGGCAGATTCAATTTACCAAGCCGTAAGCCCCAACGCTGCCAGTGGCGCGGCGTCACTGCTACCCAGACGACGGTCCGGAAGGTCGGAGATTCGGCGCCCCACTCACCGAGGATAACTTAGTGAGCGGAATGTTGGAGTCGACCGAGAAATGGGAGGCAACCAGCACTTTTGCGGCAAAGGTCTTAACTGACCTGAGAAGAGCGGAGCGCAGCAGAAGGAACTTAGCTTAATTTAATATAGTAACTATAGGTGACACCTAGGTACTCGCGAAGCCATTGCCTTAAAGGTAGTACCGCGGGCATCTAGTGTCATCTGTAGTCTTAGTATAATATAGTTGTAAATATAACCTAACTACGAAATAAATGGAATAAAAAAAAAAAACAGACATGCTGCTCGTATGCTTGTAGTACGTATCTCATAAGCGATGTTGTCTCAAATATGGCGGCTAATATACTTTTGCTTCTCGACTGAACCAGCAGACGCTACTCTCCTCCCTGTCTCTTCCTTTCGTTTCCTCTCCCCTCCTCTCCTCTCAAGCTTTTCTCTTCGTCGGGTATCAGCTCCTCTCTTGTTTTTGGCTGCTCTTATGGCTGCTTCTCTTGGCTTTCTGTTGTTTTTATTGGAAATTGCTGTTAAAAATAACAAAGCTTCTCGTGAGTTTCTCGCTTCACGTTGCTTGCCAAGTCACTTCCTTCCTTTTCTTTTCTCCTATCGTTTTCTTTAAGTTCTCTTCACCACTTCTATTGAGCCTTACTTGTTGTTTGTCTTAGTTATGCCACTCCGGCAATCCACTCCCCGCCGACTTCCCCGCCGAATTGAAATTGAGACGCGACGTTTGGCAATTTTATATATTTGCTCTGCTAAATGGCATAATCGAAGCTGGCCTGTCCCCCACCTCTGCCCCGCCCACTTGTGCTCTGACATTTGACAGGCTTTGTGGTGCAGAGATTTTCAAATAACCAACATCAAAAGGAACAAGCACACTATGTACACACAAGCATATGTATGTACTTTTGTACATATGTATGTAGCAAATCCTCTATTTGCCTTATTAGTGAGTAGACAATCTCAAAAGGGTCCTCATAAATAGGTAATAAGGTTGTTTGTTTTAATACATTCTAGTTGTTGATGGTAATTATTTATATCTCATCTTATTTTTAAACTTAGTACTTTGATTTTGTCAGCAATCAATCGATCAAGGTATGATTTGGTACTACAAGTACCATCTTTCTTATTGTTTCTGACATTTTTTAATTAGTTGCATTACTAATTATAATATTTTTTTGGAACTCAAAGCGAGTGGTGTTAAAACAGCCGAAATAAAGCAGACGAAGGTCGGTCTTTTACCGTAAAACTCCCTGTGGCGTTGATACACTACATACTTATATTTTAAAGAAGAGTAGCTCTCTTGTATTCGTCTTGTGGATCTCAGCAGGAGCCAAAAGTAAACTATTTGTGGTTTAAAAGGATACAACTAATCTTATAACTGTACTTTATATGAAGGATGCTAAAAATGTATAGTTAATTAAAACAAATAATTAGCATAAGTATTCTAAATAAATAAAATTGATCTAGATTAAATTTAATATTTGTATTTATGTACGTAATATAATCATTATTTTTATAAAGTACACATTAATTATATAAATATAATAATAATTTAAAGATGTCTAAAGATCTCAACAACTTGTGTTACTTTTCATTTTGTTTTACAATTTAATAAACACAACAAAAGGTTATATGTATTCAAAGTTACCATATGCAACAAATAATAAGAAAAGCTTTGAGGAGCTCAATTATGACATTGACAAATTTTTAATTAAATTATTTAAAGTTAGTATTTTGCCGCTGCTTATTTTTATAGAGCAAGTGAGCCTTTTGTGCTAATCGAAGGCAGCCTTAGATGCTTTAGCTCTTTAGTTTGACAGATTTTCTGTTTACGGTGACACCGAGAACTTCAAAAGCTGCGTCATGGGGGAAACTAAAAGAAGCATTTATTAAATTCCGTCTCGGCTGTTGTTTGGTTTTCAGTTTGGCTCATAAGAAGAGCCGTCTTTTGTAAATTCTCGACAAAATTACGCAGCTCACTAAGTAAAGTTTTTCTGGCATATTCAAGATGTTTTCATCTTTTCTTTTAGCCAGACAAGTCTTCGCATAGCTAACAGCTGCGAGCTAAACAAACGCCGTAACTCAAACGCCTTCAAAGACAAAACTGACAGTGGTCGCTCCCATATGACAAAAATAAAAAAACCGAAGTCAAAATTTCACAATTCGTAGTATGTCGATCATCTCATAAATAAATTATCTTTTTGAATCTAACGTATTTTTAGAGTGTGACCATTCGCACGTTGTGAAAAAATACCACAAAGTTAGACAACGCGCTACGCAATTCTGTGCGTTGTGTATTCTATGAAAGTGACACCAGTATTAAGAATAAACAAGTTAACAAATTCAAGTTATAACAACATTTTCAAAATATGGATATTATTGTATCAGGTATTAACTATGATTTTTACTTCATAACACTTTGTTTATCGTGGTATATCGTCTAATACAAAAATAATCCCAATTAATCTTTTGTGAGTGTGTTTCGTTTTCGTGTTTGTACTTTCCCTTAAGCTTTTAGTTGTTACGCCGATCGCAGCCGATGATCAAATCTTTTATTATTAATAGCTAAATAATTAATTAATTAATGTCCAAAAGGAATCAGCTGCCGGGAGCTGCTCAGCGTCAATATATTTTGATCCGAAAAAGGCACTTTTTGCAAGAAAATGAGGAAAAAGTGCCTTTTTCGCCCTTTTTAAAAAATTATAAAAAATACTAGCTAAGAGATATTTGAAAAAAAAATTTTGCTGTTACTATTTAAATTGTTTAAAGAAACTTTCTGCATCAAAAAATTTTTTTAAAAACAAAAAAGCCATACTAAGGTGTTATGTGAGCTATAGGATACAGTCTTCCGATGTAGCCAATTTTTTTACTATAAATTCAAAATATTTTTTTAGATTTTTGGGGAAAATTTCATAACGATATCTCAACGGGAAATATTTATGGCCGCGGCTCCATACAAGCCCAACCACTGTGTGACGCTCGAATTGTTTGTCATCAAATTATGGGGCCAGTTGTCGTCGACTTGGCCGCAAAAATGGGCATCATTAAAATGCTGTTACCGGAGGAAAGCCGCTTGACCACAGTACCTAGTCAGAGAGTTACAGAGTCACATTGACAGTCACTGGACTTTCGTACCCTGTCAACGGGTCGGGCCCACCGCAACAATATTGCTCAGGCATACCCTTTTTTAGTTTGCAACATGTCATTGGCAGAAAGACAAGCAAAAAGGACTCGACCCATCGATGAAAGTCCGGCCAACGAAGAGAGCCGAGCTCGGACAATCAACCAGCCGGACAGAATCCACAATCGAGAACTAAGAAACGCCCAGCGCACGCTTCGTTGCGCCTTTGTTTGACCTTCTTCCATGCCCAAATAACCGAAGCAAAAACAAAATTAGCAGCAGCAGGAAGATTACAACAAAATATTCAGAAATCAAGGGAGAAAAAAAGACGGGCACAGGCAAAACAGCCCATTGCCAAAACAATCTGGAGAGAGAGCAAATCAACAACTATTCAAAAAGCTCAGCAAACAGAGCGTCGGGAATGGAAAGAATAAGTTGCCCCAAAGCTCATGGCAGGTTTAACAACTGCAAAGAGTTATTGTACTTCCATTTTGACCATTTTAAACACTTCCACAATTTCACAAAGTTCATTCGAGTATAAAACGGAAAAATAAATATACTTTAACTGGTGATTTAAGTTTGCCGTTTAATGGAAATAAAAGTAGGAAGCAAATTATTAATCGATAGTTTCTTATAAATTAGTTTTGTATTTTTGAATTCTAAAAAACAAACCGGAAGCTTATAGATTATTGTTTTCCCTTCTAGCTGAGAATAATAACAACTATGCATATAAATAAATTTTCGAATTTTCTAAAACAAATACATTATTAATTGATAAGATTATAGAAAAAAATATATCAAATATGTGCTTTGAATTTATTTCAAAATATGTATTTTTTATTTGTATTGCTGAAATACAATTTTTATCTTATGTTAACTGGTTTTAAATGATATTGAGTTAATACATTTATGTATGTCTATACCAATATCAATAAATGTAAAAAACATTTTGTTAATCTCTTTTGGGTATTTAAAATTGCAGTTGCACATAAAAAAGTTAAAATCATATATAAAATAGTTGTATTGAATTTGTTTTAATGGCTTATTAGGTTTTATCTGTTTGTAAAAGCAGCCGAGAACTCATCATCCCAACCTCGCAAACTCACACATACTTTGATAAACGACGAGGAAGCAAAACGTGAATGCAAAGGAGATGGGAAGGCAGAGGAAAGAAGATGGTATATGGAATGTAGAGGGTAGGAAAATTCAGGGAAGAGGATACCCCCACAAATGTCATACAAATGACCCATATTAAATTTATTTATTATGGCAAAAGGAGCAGCCCAATAAAATTCAATAGCTGAAAGCTTAATGGCAAACAAAACAAATCGCCGATGCCTACGAATATTTATATGAGTATATACAAACACACAAAATACAAACATACACTTGAATACATACATTATCCTATTGTACATAGAGAGGAGGACTTAGGTAAGTATAGGGAGACGGTATGGGGATGCATCAAAAACAGCTTAAAGGCGTTTTCTGTGGGCCAAATTTTTGTATGGCTTGTGTCGTTACACTGTCATTCTGGTAGCTTTACCAAATTGTTTTATAATACTGCCTCGAATTTTTCTTCCTTCAAAACTCTTCGACGACATTACGCGGTTATCTTAAAGTTTGTCTCAGATTGTGGCGATCTCTCTTTTTTCTACTTCCTTCTCGTTAAAAGATTTTAATGAAATTTTCCAATTACTGTGCAATTATGCGTAACAATTAATGGGAAAATTTTGCGACGCGTTCCCGTTTGTTTACCTCGTCACGCGCTTCGGCCCATTATCCTGCAGCTAATTAAGAAACGTGAGACAAATGACAAGCGCTAAAATATTGTGTGCGAGTGCTAAAAAGATACACAGCCACACATACAACATCACAATCCATGAAGATAACAAACCAATTTTCATATCTTTAACTGCCCAACTATACGAGTATGATATCCTTTTTCAAGTTCCCTAACAGCAAAGATGTACGGAAAGTTTCTTATAAATAAAGTTTATCACTAAATACTAAATATAAGATAATTTAACTTTTTGTCTTAAGATGCTACATATTCATTAATTGCACCAACCTACTTGTACAGCATGTATATATGTATATGGTATCTATTTTTACGTCTAATAAAATCAAATAAAATTGAATTCTGATTCAAACTGTTAGACAATTACATAAAATATTTATAGCACATTAAACGGTTTTTTTTTATTTGTTTATTGTCTACAGCAGCGGTGGGCACGAAATCTGAGTTCGGGAGCACTACAACAAAAACTACAACAACATAAACAACAACAACCCTATTTGAGCCAGCCCACTTTGTCTTGCGAGTCTTTTGTGCGTTGTTGTTGATGTTGTTATTTTTCTCGCGAGTCTTTTGTGCGACTTCACGGCGCACAGTGGGGCCATTGCTCATTTTACGTTGCAAAAATCGTAACTTTTAAACCAAATGAGATAATCGAATAATTTTAATGGCATATGATAGATAACTCTTCAGCCTATGAAATTAGCATTTAAAAAAGGTGCCACGCCCCCAAATTACTTACTTACGGGCTATCAAAGTTGAAATTTGTGAAATTTGTGAAAAAAAAAATTTTATGGCACCTAAAAATAATTTTTTTTTAAAACTAGATTTTTTTTGTTTTATTTTTAAGGTTTATATATTTTAAAATTATTTTCAAAAAATTTAAAAACAATTTTTTTTTTTCAAAAAATTATTTTTTGTTTTTTGGTGTGAATTATCAAAACTGCATATTTCGACCTAATTCCTATGACATCTATATGATATAGTTGTCCGATTTGAACCAATCTGACATATTATGAACCTGGGGTAGTTTTCTACATTCTGACCAAGTTTGGTTCAAATCGGACCACAATATCATATAGCTGTCATAGGAGCAATCGATCGAACTATGCAATTATGCCGCGTTTTTTTTTTGTGAGGTTGATTTAGTTTTTTTAGATTTAACCTTCTTAGGCGGGTCCGGGCTCATGAATTACCCATGAGACTTTTCGTCTACCAAAGTTCAAAAATAGTCAAAATCTAGTGTTTTGCAGGACCGCAGGCCGAACAACTTGGCAAAAATAATTTTTTTTGGGTAAGCGTTCGGAAAAAGTAATATACGGATTCGATAGAGAATTTTTCAATGATTAAGAATCCAAATGGGATTTTTAGATCAAGTAAAAATTGTAAATAGTACAACCTTTTAAGGTTGACCCATTTAAATTTAAAGAACACTAGATTTTGACTATTTTTGAACTTTGGTAGACGAAAAGTCTCATGAATTAAAATGCATTAAGTTCCGATAGCTAAAAAACGCTTCAGAATTGATTTCTCTTTATAAATATATATGGTTTTGTATCCGCCCGGACCCGCCTAAGAAGGTTAAATCTAAAAAAACTAAATCAACCTCACAAAAAAAAAACGCGGCATAATTGCATAGTTCGATCGATTGCTCCTATGACAGCTATATGATATTGTGGTCCGATTTGAACCAAACTTGGTCAGAATGTAGAAGACTACCCCAGGTTCATAATATGTCAGATTGGTTCAAATCGGACAACTATATCATATAGATGTCATAGGAATTAGGTCGAAATATGCAGTTTTGATAATTCACACAAAAAAACAAAAAATAATTTTTTGAAAAAAAGAAATTGTTTTTAAATTTTTTGAAAATAATTTTAAAATATATAAACCTTAAAAATAAAACAAAAAAAATCTAAAGTTTTAAAAAAAAATTATTTTTAGGTGCCATAAAATTTTTTTTTTCACAAATTTCACAAATTTCAACTTTGATAGCCCGTAAGTAAGTAATTAGGGGGCGTGGCACCTTTTTTAAATGCTAATTTCATAGGTTGAAGAGTTATCTATCATATGCCATTAAAATTATTCAATTATCTCATTTGGTTTAAAAGTTACGATTTTTGCAACGTAAAATTAGCAATGGCCCCACTGTGCGGCGCCGAATAGTCAGAAATAAAGTTGGGAGCAGCCGCTAGCTTCCGGAGCCCATGCGGGCCCACCGCTGGTCTACAGAATAGCGGGGCATGTTGGTTCTCAAAGAGCGCCAGAAATATATCTTATACCTCTTGACTTATTCACAAAAAATTGAATTCGATTTTAAGAAAATTGCAGCAATTTATTAATATATAATTAGTCTTAATTATCAGGTTATATACGTAAAGTTGAAGGGAAACTTTCATGCATTCCATTTACACCGAATTATAACAATTTGTATATTGAATCGTTCCAGTGTAAATTTTTTTCAGAAAAAATTAACCAATTCAACAGATCTTGGGTATCTTTAGCACACACTACACATAAATAAATGTGTCTATTTATATTTAGGATTTCGAAATAAATGTATTTTCTACTGATGTTAGTTTATATTGACCATTCCATAGTAATATAATACACATTTATAGGATATTTCTTACATAAATAAAATTGATTGTTTGTCTACAAATAAGTTGTATATACCTCTTCAAATATACCTTCAAGGTATTTTCAACACACACCACACATAAATAAATTTGTCTGCGCAAGATTTTGCCAATCTAGGGGGACTTAATTCAGTAGTAGTCGTAATTTTAAAGCTATCGACTTGAAATTTAGAGTGAATGTTCGACTTTCCCCAAAGAAATGTTTGGTCTAGAAGTTAAAGTGGGCGTGGCACTTTGAAGGACGTAAAATACGAAAAGGCCAGGAATTTTTAATTTTTTTAACACAAAAAACGGAAAAAAAAAAAACAAATTTTTTTTATTAAAAATGAATCAGGTTAGTATTTTTTTTATAATTTTAGCCAATTAAAAAATATTTTTTTTAAATAAATAATGATAATAAAATTTTTTTTATTTCCAAATTGATTGATTTTGTTATATTCTCATGCTTTTGCTTGTAGCTCCAAAAATATTGGCCGAAAAATGGAAAAATTGTTTTGTTTTAAAGATAGTTTATTAATAGAAAGGAAAAACCAATTTTCATATTTTAAATATTTTTTTTAAATTAAAAAAAATCAACTCAAAGTTGATAAAAAGATAAGACGATATAACTTTCTGCAAATTTTATCAGAATCTGAATTCTAATCACAACTTTATTCATTAGATTGATCATGAGATAAAAATTGGACGGTTTGAGGTTGAAAACGGCACATCAATCTTATAATCAACGGCGTTTATTGTGCCCCGAAACTAATTTGCATTTAAGGTCATTATTCTGGATTTATCTCTCCAATACCATTGCCAAAAATCATCGCTGCGCGCTCTAGAAGTGAGTTAAGGTTAACGGTTCTTAAGTTGCTTGAGCAAACCTCGAAATATTCTGCGCATGTTATTGCAGTTATTGCTAAATTGAAGTCCTTTGGGCAAAGTCTGAATCAGATCCTGATTCAGAATGATTTTCTCGAAACGATGTATGTTTTTCTGAACAAAAATTTTTTGTTTTGTTTTGTGCTTGTTTTCGTAACATTTGAACATTTTTTAATTGACTTCTAAAAGCTCATTGACCTTAAAAATATATTTTTTTTTTTAATTAAGTCCCCTTAGATTGCCAAAATCTTACACTGTGCGTCGCAGCGGCCAAGGACGACAGATGAAATAGCATAGCAAGTAGTTAGGGCAATTAAGCCAACTCAAAGTGGTGGCAGGAGGCTTAAGCACAAGTAAATGGAGTCCAAAGACGAGACGAGCAGCTCAACTTTATGTACACTCTGTGTATGGGTATAAAGTAAATATTATATGAAAGAAAACTTTCAAGTTGTATAGTTGTTGAAGTGCCCGACTCTCTAAATGAAGGTAAGTTAAGGTCATCAACTGGAACATGTAGCAGTTCACCATAAACTAACACGGAATTAAATTTCTATGACTACGGCAAAGGATGTCACTCTCGGTTTCATTTAAATTATTACTTGATTTTCAGAGAAATGTTATAGGTACCATATATCGGTTATGTCGTTCGAAGTTCTTCTAAAAGATTATTCTCTATTTAAACACAAAACATATTGGTTTAGTATCAATATATGCAAGTTATTAATTAAGGAACTTGAAATATATAAAAAAAAACAATTTTGCTTAGTCCAGATAAACTTGATGTGAGAAATATTTTTATATCACACATTTTTTGTCAAATACTTAGTTATCACATTCCTTAACTAGACATTGGGCGCGTTCACCAGAACTAATCAATCAGCAATCATGTATTTTGTTTGTTCGATAACAAAGCATCACAATCAGAAAATTTCAGCGTACTATTTTGATGATGAATTTTCAGTCATCATAATCACAAAATTTGAAATCAGGTTTGCTAATCACTGCATTTCACCAGAATAATCATGCAAATTTCATCGATTTTCTGTTGTCGATTTGTTCTGGTGAACACGGCCATTGAATATACTATCCGAGGAATATAATAAATGGATTAAAAATAATTAATTAGTAGATCTCAAAGACTTTTATAATTTCTGCCCTACTTAGTTTTAAGACCCTCAACGTTGGCAAGAGTCTGTTAGCTTTGTTTCTTGAATAACTTTAGATTCAGATTCAGTTTATTCGAGAGCGGCTAAATAAGTCTAGGACTTTTTGAGTTTTACGCCTTTTAACTGGAAGGGCAACACTGTTCCTCCCAACAAGCATCTGCCAACTTTTCCTGTCAAATTTTGTGCAAGCTACGTCATTAAGTTTGTGTTTTTCAGCCAGAGATTTGGCTCCAATGCACAGTGCACTGTGGTCGCTCCCATACGAAAAAAATTCAAAAACCAAAATCGAAATTGTACCATTTGAATATAGTCGTTCATCTCATAAATAAATTGACTATTTGAATCCAACGTATTTTTTCAGTGTGACCATTCGCGCTATGCTAAAAAATTCCTTAAAGTTAAGCCACGTGTTTGGCAATTCAGTGCGTTGTGATTTTGCAGAGAGTAAGTCCAATCTTTTAATTTGAAAAACGTATTTAAAATAAACGCCAATAACTTGGAAGTAAAATGGATATCGTTGGTACAGGTATAAAGTTTAATTTAAACTAACCAACTAATTGTGTGTCGTCCAAAAAATCTAAAAAAAAAACTAAAGGTCTTTTGTGAGTGTTTTTCGTTTCCTATTTTTAACTTCTCTTAAGCTTTTAGTTGTGTTCCCCAGCGTTCCCCAGGTTCATATTTGTTTTGACCATAGATACATATCTTAAGGGGAGGTTTTTTTGGATTTTTTTGAAAAAATCGTTTTTTTTTTTACATAGAATGAAAGTTATATATGTATAGAATATATGTGTTAAGGGATATTTCAATAGGACGCGTATTTCTTCTTGAGCTAGGGCGTGTCAAACGTACCCATGTCACGCGCGCTGCCACTTTCCAAAAACTTTAAACGCGTTTTTCTCGAAACCATGTTTTCTAATCTAATTTCAAGTACAGGTCTTGTTCTATTGATCCGATTTCCTTCATTCAAAAAATGTTTTAAAGTATATACTTTTTTGTATGGCTTATATCTAAAATTGCCATAAAAAATTGTTTATTTATAATTTTTAAACGAGATCAAAGTAAAAAAAAGGTGTAAAAATTTCAATTTTGGTTTGAAATTGGTTTTTTTTTTACCAAAATTAATTGAAGTTAGGTATAAGCCAAAGAAATTTTTATCAACTTTAATAAATTATATACATTTCTCACTTCAGTTTACCACCAGAGGCCCAACACTTGAAGAAACAGATTGATCTTTTGAGTTTCGAGGTCGACGTGATCCGCCGTTCTCAAGCCGCCATTTTGAATTTCTCAAATATTACATTTATTTTTTAATCGTCAATAAACAACGAATCAAAGTTCGAAAGCAGAATTTCGTATGCGTTCTTTTCCCACAAACCATTCTCAAATTTTGCTTGATGCAATCCAGAAGAACCTCCCTTAAGATTCAATATATAAAATTAGCTGCTCACGAAAAGGCTAATCTAGCGGCGTTTTATTAATACCTCTTAGGGTAAATCCATGTTTTTTTAAGTACAATGTAAAACAAAATATACATTTTTTTTTTACCTTATGTGAGTTTTTTATTTTGTTCAAAGCTGAAACTTTTTATCATAATTTGGACATTATTTATTTTAATTTAATAATATTTTAATTTATTCGATAAAAATATTTTTAAATTTAATAATAAAAAATTTTAATATCTTTTTTTATTTACATATATTTTTTTTTGGCTTATAAGCTGGGTGTTTTGGACCGTTTTTCATTCCTTACTTATTTTAAGTCTTTATTTATTCCAATAATAACAAAAATAATTTCAAATTAGTTTAAATCAAAAACTTTTATTTCTTTTTATATATTATATATAATAATTTTGTTGTCCATATAAAATGTATATTTTCTGCAGGAAGGTACATATTCTGATTTTTCTAATTGTAACTCCAGCCTAAATCAAGCATTAATTACACTAGCTTATAAAATAAAAACTTTTTTTTGCAAAGTGAGTAAAAGTATTTTTTTCTTTTGGATTTTGGTCCTCTTAACACGAAAATATGATTTAAAATTTTTTTATGGAACCGCTTTTAAAATATTAAATTTTTTTCGAATTTTTGATGTTACTCCAACACTTTTGATTATATTTCCATTTATACCAATCTGATTTGGCCAAGACAGCAATTAAACTAAAGGTCAATTTCCTTCAACTTTCTCCCATACAGTACTTAGATCGGTTCAGCAGTTCAGGTGCTAGCGATTTTAAAAAGTTCGAAAATGGGCGTTTTTTGTGATTTTTTTAGTTTGAAAGCTTGGACATTTCACAAAGAAGATGAACCACACTAAAATATAAAAATAGTATCTCCACCGCCAAATTCCGGCGTTACTATTTATACTCTACAGAAAATAATGATTGGTCACATTTGAGAAGATAACAAAGCTGTTAGTTTATTTATTGTTATGTAAATACATATTTCTAAAATAAAGGAAAAAATAAAAAAAACAAATATTTAAAATGTGTTTTTTAAAAATTTTGACGCACAATTTGGATACGTGCGAAAATTTAACACATTGTATTTCCAACAGCTGTTTTAACAAATGTTGTGATCAAAAGCTCACAACTGATAATTTAAAGTGCAATTATTAATTTGGTTTTTAAAGATTTGCTAAATAACCTTTTAGTTATCGACTGAAAAGTGCTTGAAACGGTCAATATTTATGTAATTAATTTTTTTCAAAAATATATTAAGATTTTGATCAAATAAATAAATGTAGTGAAAAAGTATTATAATTTAAATTTTATTTCAATAACTCTTATTTGCAATCTATATATGCATATTAAAATAATTGAAACTTTTGAACAAAAAATTGAATGTGACTTGACAAGCGGATGTGTCAAAATGAAACAATCTTTAGATGTTTTGAGATTTTCACATACAAGCAAAATCTATGAAACCCAAAAAATAAATTGTAAATAGAAAGGGGAAAACTATCCAGAAATCTTTAAGCTTAAACACTTTTTCCCTACACTTGTTCGACTTCTTCAACGTCGGTAAGTTTTAAAATAATTCGGATGCAATGAAACTGAAACTATTTCCGTTTAGTTCCACGCGATGAGTGCTCAAGAGGTTAATCTCGTATGTGAGAATTTGCTGACCTTTCAGTGTCTGGACAATCAGTTGGAGTCCGCCAAGGACTATGCGCTGTGGCTGGCCTCTAATATGGAGATATCCTGGCGAGGCAGGTTGATTCATGGCCTGCTCGGGTTCCTGCGGGAGCCGAGTCCACAGCACACGCCTCGGCAGTGCATTAAGGCGTTGCGGGTGCTGCACGAGATGACGACGCACTGCACCAAGGTGGATGTGAAGCGTCTCGTTCTGACCACTGAGTTGTTGTCGCTGCTGCGTCAGATTCTGAACATGTCCCGACTGCGAGGCACTATCAGGTGCTGCTGTCTGGCGCTGCTGAGCAACATCCTCGTCTGCGGCTGGCGGATGAGAGATGCCGTTGTGGAATCCGGCCTGTTGTCTGAGCTGTTGCGGCTCTTGAGCCATGGACAACATGAACAGGGACAGGTGCTTTGGCTGCTCTATCAGGTGCTAAAATACAAGGTGCCAGGTCCATCTTTGTATGCCATCAAAAAGATTGCTCAGGCGTTGCCAGCTCTGTTGCATCATTCGCAGGATGTGGAGCTGCTTCTGCCGGCACTGCAGCTATCTCGTCTTATTTCCGAGTATCACTCGGCCATGGTACCGGCGATGATCAAGTCAAGGCTTCTGAGTCGTGTGGTTCGCTTTGTCCTCAGTCCAGTGGAGAGAGTGCAGCGAGAGGCGATCTTTGTGTTGGCGAATGTCTGCTTGGAGTATCGACGTCGCGAGTCGCTCTTTAAGTTCCCCAAGAGCATTCTCCTGCACATCCATGGTCTAGTCCTGGGCGGACGACACGAGATACGCATCCTGGTGCTGCAGCTGCTAAGTGGAATCATCGACAACAGATGCATTAAGCTGGAGCACTTTGTGGAATTGGGTTTGCTGAAGAAGATTGTCTTCTGTGCCAGCAAACAGGAGCCTAATGAGGAAGTGCGTCTCACCGCCGGCTGGACACTTGTCAGCTTGGCTTTGCATCTCTGTCGTTGCTATCTGGAATACTTTATCGACTGTGGAGCTCTTCATGCCATTTGTGATCTGCTGCGTCTGGAGCTGCCCGTCCAGTTGTTGCGCAACATTCTCGTGGTGCTGTTCCTCCTCAGCGAGAAGCATTGCCACAGCAAGCAGTGCCTGCTGCACGTCATGTGGCAGTGCAACATTTGGCCCAAAGTCCAGTCCCTGCAACGCAACAGCAACGCCGCTGTTCGCACTTTGAGCACTCTTCTGACCTCTCGCCACTCCATGGAATTGATATTTCCTGAGGGTCTCGTCTTTGTTCGAATGTGAGAATACAATCCCCAAATATTATAATGTTATTTCGTCAAATTTCGCATTAGTAATTGATCTTTAGTTATTTAGTCTCTACATATGAATGAAGGAATTCAGAGCGTTGTCAGTGCAACTGTAATTAAAGTCGAAAATGCGACAAAAAAAAAAAAAACACTGGGTATACATTTTTTTATAACCATTATTATTTGTTGAAAACCAGGCCCGAAATAAGAACACAGTTGTTATTTAGTTTTACGTTATGATTTATATTTTGATTTAAGCACGGCACAGCACATCGATCTACACAGCTCAAGAATCGCAACAAGACAGACTGAGACTTAGCTACATTCAATGCGTGCTAGTCAAATTTGTCAAGCAACAATATGTTTCTAGAGTCTAGAATCTAAAGTTTAGATTCTAAACTGTCGTCGCGACAGTCAATTTGGCGATCGATGTTGCTTTTGCATAGGAAATGAATTTCACAATGTTGCAAACAATTTCGTAATGTTGCAACATATGTACGTGTTGCTAGACTTAGGGCCGTTTTTTCAATGTACGTATAAACTGTATCTAAGATATAATTTAAAATTTGACATTAATTTCTATACATTTACGTAAAAATTTAATTTCAATTGTTATAAAACACTTTATTTAGACATTGAAAAACGGGCCGTTAGTGATGAAATTCAATATTAAACATTATTAATAAATAGTTTTTTGTATTATTGACCCCCCAGATGCTTACAAAGTCGAAATTTGTCAAAAAAATAAATAATTTTTAAAATTTTTGATTTTTTTGTTTAATTTTTGTGAAATATCAGAATTGCATATGGGCATTTCCAGAAAAAGGTCCACCTTGCCCAAAAACGTATAATTGAAAAAAAAAACTCACATCTTGTGAAATTTTCTTCCAAAAATGTATTCAAGTTATTCATTTTAGCAATATACGCTCGAAGAAATTTAATAGGATTAACATATAGATTATACACTGGCGCACATATTTATTGGCACAGCAAACATTTTGAGATTTGGGGGCTTAATTGTTCCCTTATCGTTAACATATTGGTATCAATGGAAAGGTCACTTAAATTCCGTTTGAATGATATAAAACTTTTCTTAACCCATTAAGTACCCTTCGAAAATTTCGAATTAATGTAAAAGTCAATATTCGAAACTTTTTTCCTCGATTTTTTAACAAAAATATTTTGATGCAAAAAAATTCTTTAAACAATTTAAGGAGTGACTGCAAAAAAATTTTTTCAAAAATATTTTTGCTAGTATTTTTTATAATTTTTTGAAAATTGCTAAAAAGGCACTTTTTATGTAAAAAGTAGGAAAAAGGGGTTAAAATGGTAATTTTTAGGATTTTCAAAGAATTATAAAAAATACTAGCAAAAATATTTTTGAACAAATTTTTTTGCAGTCACTCCTTAAATTGTTTAAAGAATTTTTTTGCATCAAAATATTTTTGTTAAAAAATCGAGCAAAAAAGTTTCGAAAATTGACTTTTACATAAATTCGAAATTTTCGAAGGGTACTTAATGGGTTAAGGAAAGTTGTATATCATTCAAACGGAATTTAAGTGACCTTTCCATTGATACCAATATGTTAACGATAAGGGAACAATTAAGCCCCCAAATCTCAAAATGTTTGCTGTGCCAATAAATATGTGCGCCAGTGTATATCGGAATAAATGCACTTTTCTATATTTTTGGCCATTTTCTTAAAAATTGATTTCCAAAATGGACCGTTTGTATTCTGACGATTACACTAATAGGCAATTTACACTGAATCCAGTAAGCAAAAAGCCTTAGCTTACGGCGAAAGTCGTTTAACCTTTTAAGCCGGTAAAAAGGCCGTTATTTTGAAGTCGAAGTGTCAAACTGTGAAATTTATTAATACACATTTAGGGTGTTCACTTGACCCTAGCAGCGTTGCAGATTGAAAACGTTGCAAGCTTGCTGCGAGAGCAGCTCTTTTCGTGCAACGCGTTGAGCATATTCAACAAAATGTAAACAAAAAACAGCCCACTGCACAGTGGTCGATTTAAGTAATCTGGCGGACCGAATTTTTTAATTTGAATTTTTTACAAATTACAAATTCTCAAATGTGACCAGTCTTTAACTTCTGTAGAGTATAAATAGTAACGCCGGAATTTGGCGGTGGAGATACTATTTTTATATATTGATGTGGTTCATCTTCTTTGTGAAAAGTCCAAGATCTGTTGCAGCGAGGTGCATCTGCTCATAATATTGTATTTTTTAGGCTCCATGTCGGTCTGCAGGCGTAGTTTTTTTTAAGTATGGCGCAGCGAAAATGGTTCTCAAAATAGATTTACAGCACTGGAGAACTTTTTTTAATCAAATACTATTGAAAAATCGAATTGCACTTAGAAGGAGCATGAATTAATAGTTACAGGGGTCGGCACTCGAAGTGTTACCAATAAAAAACGCTGTAATTTCGTCAATTTTTTTAGTTTTCATTTCAAAACTTCAGATTATTTTGAAAACATTTCAAGCTTTAGGAAAATGTATTTATTGTTTGATGTAGCCAGCCCTAGCGCGGATTACAGCATCGAGTTTGGTCGGGAAGGCTTCACACGCAGCACGATCGTGGTCTGATGGTATTTTGTGCTATTCTAGGAGAAGAGCAGTTTTCAAAGCGTTGACCGTCTCATATTTTTTAGTTGACACTTTGGCCTCCAGAATGGACCATATGGAAAAATCTATTGGGTTAAAGTCTGGGCAAAAGGGCAGCCATTGCTGTGATGAAATGAAGCAGGAAACGTTGTCTTGTAAAAATCGTTGGGTTTGTTCGGCTTAATGAGACTGTGCCGAGTTTTGCTGAAATATCCAATGGTTTCTACGGAATTGTTTACGTGCCCAAGGTACCAAAGCATCTTTTAAGATCTTTTCAAGGTAGATATGTTGGTTAACCTTTACGTCCTGCTCGATGAAAACCAGCGGTGAGCGTCCTATGGCAGTTACTGCGGCCCAAACCATCACTGATGCAGGTGCTTGCTTTCGCAGAGCAATCCGTTGGTCTAAATTGTCGTCTGATTTGTCCTTTAACCATACGCGATCGAGCTGCTTGCTTAAAAATTGCTGAACTATAAAAATTTTTTTATCAGAAAATGAAATATTTTTAAGTTCGCCACTAACGTGAAAGTGTTGCACTTTTGCGCTTCAAGTCCATTTAGATAACTTTTTTTCACTACGACATATATCAATATACTTTTGTAAGCTTGTAGACAATTAATCAGACAAACACCAGCCAAAACATGAGCGCGCTGTCTATTGCCGTTTGGATGCTAGAGCAGCGTAATGCTAGTAACACTTCGAGTGCCGACCCCTGTAAAAGCATTCAACATTTTGTCGTAAGAAGCCTTGGAGGCTAGCAATAAAGATTTTCAAAAGTTTCGGCTAAAGCATTGTCGTTAAACTTTACGCACACATACACTGGCGGATCAAATGAGCTCCTAATCAATTTCTTCGGATCCCCTAATAACGAAATTAAGCAAAAGCCCGTCTCGTCATTCAAATAATGCAATTTTTTTGGATAGGGAGGAAAAAAATGTACTTTGTAATGCTTTTGAACAATTACACTAGTTTACAAAATCAAAAAAAAATTTTGACTTTCATGTCTGAGTGCACTTTTCTTATGGATTTTGGCCCACTAAACACGAAAATCGCACTTAAAAATTTTTTTATGGTAGAGTTTTCGAAATATTCATGTTTTTCCAAGTTTTCAAAGTTGCTCTCACATTTTAGAGTAACGTATGCGGAATGAAATACGAACAACTGTTGTAATACAAATAAAAAATGTATTTCAAGTCCGACCAACTTAAATTTTTTATATGATTTTAATTAGACTATAAGCTATTTTACATAAAATATTCATGATCATAGCGATCAGCCTTCTTTATATTTTCGGGTACCTTGCGCATAGCCTCCTGAATTCCCTTTGTACGCACTTTAGCAAGCTCTTTTTTGATTTTTAATATCAAACAGTCGATGTTTTTTAGCTTATATTCCTTACTCTAAACATTTTTTTTCAAATTTGACCAATACTTTTGCATAGGCTTTAACTGAGGCACATTTGCAGGGTTTTGCAGCTTAGGCAGGCAACTCAGTGATTAAGTTGTCAAGAGCCTTTAGAGTTGTTCTAGCATAATGAGCAGATGCTTAGTCGGGAAAAACCGTTTTATCATTCGCATAATACTTATCAATAAATTTTTTAAGCCCCGGAAGAAAATTGTCCTTGTAATTTTGCGAATTCAATGCCAATCCTGCCTTAAAAAAGACAGGATCGCTGATTCCACGCCCGTTTATGGCCAGCCACAATAAAACCTTTGTTTATGTTATTTGAGTGACATTTTCGGGTGTTTTAGTATTAGGAAGCCTTAAGTAATATTTCGGAGTCCACTCATGACCCTCCACTGTGAAATACGTCTCATTATCCATTATGCAAACCCTTGAACAGTTTGCAGCAAACAAATTTCTAGAAAGCGCACGCAGCCGAAGTTTAATTGTCTCTCTCTGTACTTCTGTGACTTTAGAAACGGTTTTTTTAACATATCATCTCTCCCATGTCTTTTAAATACTTTTTCACCGTTTTGTCGCTCACATTGTATTTTTTGGCAAACGCACGATTCGATTTATATGTGCGACCCACAATTTCAGCCTTTTATTTGGCTCTAACTTAAGACTACTACAATGCACATTTTTTTTCTGGATCCAGGAGCTCTATCCATTTTTTTATCATTCCGAGCATTCGAAATTACCTTATAAATAAAAGTTTTCTTGAAGCCCATAGCAGAAAAGTAATCGGGGGTGCCACACAAATCGCTTTCGCTTGAATTTCATTTAAATTTCATACAAATTTAAGTGAAATTCAAGCGAAAGCGATTTCTGTGGCACCCCAGAATAAAAAATTTAATTTTTCGGCTAAGATGGGGTATTTGCCCAATATGTGCAAATACATTTTTGGCGCTCTGTTTTGCTCAGAGACATTACCGCGACTGTGCATTACCTAGAAAGCTAATTTTTGTTGTTATGCATGCTAAAATAGTACCATCAATTATAGTGAGTTTTGTTTTGCGCTGTCGATTATGGGAACTTATTGAGAACATGTTCAATTTTGTTCGTATTTCATTCCGCATACGTTATACCACGAGATCCAATTAACCGATGTGGTCAAAAGAGTACTCAAATTAAAGGCAACTAATCTCTTTATAACTCTCTCTCAAGAGCGTCGGCAGCTTTACAAGCAGGGGGGGGCCAAACTATGTTTTTTCACGTTTTCACATTCACTTTTTTTGGATTTCGGAAGCTACATAATGTAAGTATGAATGTAGGGGGGGGCAATGGCCCCCCCCTGCCCCGTCTGCCGACGCCCTTGCTCTCTCTCATATAGCTTTGAGATCGGACGGTATAACGGCTTTTGGGATGCAGCCATGATGGGCGATTACATTTGGTCCCTCATACGAGAAACGGACTACGAATACAACAAAAGGCAAAAAAGGAGTCACAATTTTTTTTAAGCCAAAAAGAATGCCATAAAAAACTTTGCAATCATTAAAGGTATGCAATAAAAAAACATTAAAATCATTAAGCAATTCTATCACTATATATCGTATTACTCCGATTTATCCATAGATTCTCAAAAGCAATAGCCTATTTTCTTTGAAACAGTGTCGGCTATACGTTAAACTCTTAAAAATAATTTTACCTTGGCGATATCTATTTTTTCTAGGGCAATTTGTGAGCTGTGGAGACCCAAAATTCACAAAAAAACCGGATTTTGAAACTTTTAAAAGTCGCTAGCTTCTGAACTACTAAGCCGATCTCAAAGCTATATGAGAGAGAGTTATAAAGAGATTAGTTGCCTTTAATTTGAGTACTCTTTTGACCACATCGGTTAATTGAATCTCGTGGTATACTCTAAAATGTGAGAGCAACTTTGAAAACTTGGAAAAACATGAATATTTCGAAAACGCTACCATAAAAAAATTTTAAAGTGCGATTTTCGTGTTTAGTGGGCCAAAATCCATAAGAAAAGTGCACTCAGACATGAAAGTCAAAATGGCTGTAAACTAGTGTTATTAGTGCTTTATTTAGGCTGGAGTTACAATAAGAAAAATCAGAATGCATTCCTTCCTGCAGAAAATATACATTTTATATGGACAACAAAATTATTATATATATAAAAATAAATAAAAGTTTGTGATTTAAAACTAATTTGAAATTATTTTTGTTATTATTGGAGTAAATAAAGACTTGAAATAAGTAAGGACTGAAAACGGCCAAAAACAACCAACTGATAAGCTTATAAACCAAAAAAATATATATATATAAGTAAGAAAAATATATTAACATTTTTTTATTATTAAATTTAAATATATTTTTATCGGAATAATAAATTAAACACAACATTTTAAAATTTTTTCATAATTTGGTCATTAAAATAAATAATGTCCAATTTATGATAAAAAGTTGCAGCTTTGACAAAATAAAAAACTCACATAAAGTAAAAAAAAAAATTTTATCTTATTTTACATTGTAACTAAATCTATTTGTAACAAAAGAAAAATACTAAAAAAAAAAAAATAGTTTTACCCCAAGAGGTATTTACTAAACGCCGCTAGATGACCCTTTTCGACCACTGTGCACTGTAGTTGTGTGCAACGCTTTCCACATAAAGCGCTGCTCTCGTAGCAAGCTTGCAACGTTTTCAATCTGCAACGCTGCTAGGGTCAAGTGAACACCCTAATTGTAAATTAAAGCGAAAATTTCCGCAGTTACAATGATGTTTATGCGAGTGAACCAAGGCATAATCCATGCATTGACGGCTTGCGAGTGATTCAAAGTGATGCTTAATTCGTTGAATCGTGCATTAGAGGAGACGTCGAGATCGGTTTGGGCGCACGTAAGCTAAAAAGTGCATTTACAGCCAAGAAAGTAAATTATCCACACTTTTTATAGGAAAGCAACGGCGTATTCTGGGAGAAACACGTGCCCAACATGTCCAATGGAGTGTTTTTAGGATGAAGCGCGCCGCTTTCAAGATGTTGGTGCAGGCACTACCAGAAATGGCCAAAAAGGACACTTACTTTAGAAATTGAATCCTATTACAAAAGCGAGTTGCAATCGCTGTATTTGCTCGAGGTTATATGGGCAAACCAAAAATCCAGAGCTGAAGGCATAAGATCTGCATTGGCAAACTATTTTTGTGTTCAAGAACTTCAATAAAACATTTTGATAATTAATTTTTGTTTTTAAACTTTTTTATTTGTGGACTAAGTGATTAAAAATTTGGACCATGCTGTCCTGGCTGTAGCAGACCTATCTGCAGCTTCGGCCAACTTCACCAATGCCTCTGCTGCTGTGCTGCTTATTTCTTCCATCTTTTGCGCTTCCTCGTGTTATCTTTTTCCTCTATATCAATTAGAAATTATTATAAATGGTATATACAAGAAACACATTTTTTTAAACTTGCTGCGCTCGTTGTTTTGATTTGAACTGGTATTTTTTTGTGGGGGCTAATCGATTAATTATCAATTTTGACCAGAGCAGCCACCTTTTCTTTTTGTCAAAAATAGACCGGTAATGACGCCGTTATCAACACCGGCACGCCGTAGAGTAGACTCTATGTGCTCAAATTAACGTACTATCGAAAACTATCGATAGCTATCGATGGCTTGAAAAATAACATTGCAGACTATCGATGGTGACGACTATCGATAGTTCTCCACCTCTACCGTAGAGCCTTTATATTTGAATCTAACTGTCAAATTTTGTATGGTAAAAGCCTACTTACGGGCCTTATACCGGCATATTTTCGTTACGGCTCCATACGAGTCTCCGTGTAAAGATAGTAAGATTGTTACGCAAACCATTTTTATACATAGAAATATATTGTAAGTTTAATTTAAAACAAGTTTTACAAGCTGTTTTCGATATATCGAATAAAATTTTGATGAACATATTCTTGAAACAAACTAGGTGGAAATCTTGTAAAATAAGTAAAATGATAGTATTATTTCTAAAATGGAAATCTACATTATTTTATTATGGCTTAAGAGTTAACTTTTGCCATTTTTTTTTTTTTTTTTTCATTTAAAGACGTACAAATGTCGCGTTCTCGATCCTGGAAATACCCATATATTGACCCAATTCCTATGACATCTATATGATATACATTCCGAAGGAGAGATGTCGGAAGCTTGTGCCGTTATTGAAAATCATGGATATTCAACTAAATATTAAATTTGTTCAACAATTATAACTTTTAATCTTATTTTCCAGGAATTATTGGGAACATTTTAAAATTGTGCTATTTCTGTGACCACACATATTTCGTCAATTTTTAATTTTTTAATTTTTACTTTTATGTTTTAAAACATTTAAAAATTTTTATTCAGAAATGAATTAGTTATTAAGTTAAGCTATGGCGAGCCAATGTTGTTTGATTTTTTAAAATTATTTTTTAATGATAAAAAGCATTTTACAAGTTTAATATTTTTCTGTGCTATTTATATGACCAAAGCTGTAGTTGTCCGATTTCAACTAATCTGACATATTATGAATATGGGCAGTCTTATGCAACCAAACCAAATTTGGTTCACATCGGACCACTATATCATTTAGCTGCCATAGGAACATAGTGTGAGTTTGCATTATTTTTTTTGATTTCACGTTAAGCGGAGCAAATTGGTGAGAAATGATTACTAAAGCATTTTTAAGTTAGTGTATCTTCAAGGCTTCTCAAGTTTGAGAGCTATCGGACACCAAAAAAATTCACAAATTTCACAAATTTAAACTTTGATAGCCCATAAGCATCTTAGGGTCATGGCACTTTCTTGAACGCTTGTTGCATAGGTTGAAGAGTTATCTATTATATGTCATATGCCATAAATCATTCTATTATCTCATGTGGCTTAAAAGTTACGCTTTTTGCAATGCAAAATGAGCAATAGCCCCACTGTTCGGTGTCGTGTGAACACTCAGAATTTAAAAAGAGTTGGCTTTTCACTAATGTTTACCCGGTTGGCTTTTTCTGTCGGCCTACTATAGCATATTTATATGAAATTCTTCAGAGTGTGACCAGATTCTGTGAGAACAAAAACCGTCGCGACGGCTAAATAGGGTCGGTGAAAATTGGTTGTCGAACGGGTACATAAGGATCAATTATATACATATATATAAATAGATGCATCTCGACATAAGTATTAACGCATTTTTTAAGCTTTTTAATTAGAGTTGGGCTTTTTAGTTCAATTTGCTGACCAAGTTCAATCGATCATTTTTTCAGTCGTGAACTAAATCAGTCATTTAGTTCAGTTGGTCATTTGGTCAGTTGGTCATGAACTATGAACGAGATGGTTTCTATTCAGTCGGTCATGAACTATGAACGAGATGGTTTCTATTTAGTCGGTCATGAACTATGAACGAGTTGGTTTCTATTCAGTCGGTCATGAGCTATGAACGATATGCTTGGTCAAGAATTATGAACGATAAAAGGTTTCTATTCAGTTGATTATGAACGATGAAAGATGAATAGGTCCATTCTGCTCAGTTGGTCAGTTGTTTATGAACGATGTGAATTGCCTTCTATCCTTCATCGTTCAGACAAGAAATCAATTAAATTTAAGGAGATGATTTCTTTAAGACCTGTTCCTTAAGCCACTTCATAGATCGTTGTTATTATACCCAGAGCATTAAGAAGTCATTTCAATTAATGTCTTAAACTCGGGCTCCTCCACTATCTGAAATGAATGATTACCCTTCGAAACCATTTTAAGGACCTGCCGGTCAAGTTGGTCAACTTTTCGACCAGTTGGTGGATGCCTTATAAAATTGGTAATCATCTGCTGGACAGCCACTGAAACTAATGAGCTTAGCTCAGATTCAACAGTTGGGGGTTGATCAGCGGTAGATGGTACCGTTTCCGGACGATCCAGTGCCAAATTGACCGTAGGGTGTTTGAGCTTTAAGTGCCGCGCCAAATTGCCCTAGGAGCCTTCTGCAATGCTTATGCTGGCTTTGAAATATATGTGTGGCGTTACCACTACAGCGGCAGAAACCCGATCTGGCAACGACGCATCGCCGAAAACAGATTCTGGTTCCGCGAGCGATCTTCTGATTGATTCACTTTGGCTCGAGGTTCAGAATCAGACACACGCATCATCATTTGCATACACAAATATTTTAGTTGTTAATTAAATATAATTGAAATAAAGATTACTCGTTATTTCTACATTGGTGACCCCGCAACAAGCAATTAACAGCAAACATGCCATCGGAAAATCAATCAGGCTCAGAAAATGCACCGCAGTCTTCAGACTCTAGCAACAATGCGTCATCAGACGCCGCTTCTGTACACACCATCAACACATGCAAGCTGCCGCCATTTTGGAAGCCTGATGCGCGCCTATGGTTTTTGCAAGTCGAGTCCATATTTTAATTTAATCGCATTACATCAGATAACTCGCGCTACAATTATTTAGTGAGCTCACTTGATGGAAATATGATGACTGAGCTTGCAGATTTTCTGATGCAACCCCCTGAATCCGACAAATATGAGCAATTAAAGGCACTCATTATCAAACGTTTTACGGAAACTCCTGATCGTCAATTGCACAGAGCCATGTCAGAACTTGTCCTCGAAGATAAAAAGCCATCGCAACTTCTTCATCAAATGACTCGGCTGGCTGGAGGACGGGCATCTAGTGATGTCTTGCGTGTCCGTTGGTTGTCACTGCTCCCACAACACGTTCAACGTAGCCTAAAAGTGCTTCGTTCAGCCTCTATTGAGGAACTAACCGAACTTGCCGATGAACTGATGGAAGACGAAACTGGACCTTTTGTCATGGCAACTTCACGATCTTCAGGTGCTATTCATGGTACTGGAAACGACAGCATTGACACTGTTAAGCGTGAGCTTAAGGATTTAAAAGACACAATTGCGTCTCTGCAAAAACAGCTTGCGAATAACAACAATACTAACGCTGCAGGAAAGCAGAAAAATTCACAGCCAGTGTCTTCACAATCATCAGTCTGTTATTACCACAAGCGTTATGGCATCAACGCCCAACGTTGTGCCCAGCCATGTTCCTGGGTCACGCAACAGGGAAACTAAAGAAGCTGTCAGCTGTGACAGCAAAGACCCACACGCTCGCCTCAACAAGGAGTTTCGACTCCACATTTTCGACCGTTCATCAAACACAAAGTTCCTTATTGATTCGGGTTCAGTAATATCACTCATACCGATATCAATTCTCAAACATAAGCGATACAAACGAAGCGATTTCAAACTGTATGCTGCCAACAAATCAGTCATCGACACATACGGGACTGTAAACCTTTCATTCGATCTCAATCTTCATCGCAAGTTCAACTGGTCATTCATTATTGCCAATGTGCAGTCAGCGATCATCGGAGCTGATTTTTTGACCCACTTCGGTTTACTCCTCGATCTTAAGGGACGCCGTCTCATAGATCCTACAACGTCGAAATGCACACAGGGAAAACTCAACGAAGCAAAGCTTTACAGTGTCTCTACAATCAATGTGGAAAACAAAAACGGAATGAGTCGGGCATACATGGAACTACTCACACGTTTTATAGACATCACTCGACCAAATGAGTCCCCAGCAACCAACATTGATAATGACGTAGCTCATTACATCGAAACAAATGGTCCTCCAGTTTTTGATAAACCAAGGCGACTTGCCGGCGAAAAGCTGGATGCGGCTAGTCGTGATTTTGATGTCTTGCTCCAATATGGAGTTATTCGACCGTCAAACAGCCAATGGGCTAGTCCGATCCACCTGGTCCCTAAAAAACCAAATGGATGGCGCACTACTGGGGATTACCGAAAACTCAACTCACGCACCATTCCAGATCGCTATCCTATTCCACACTGTGAAGATATTATTCAGCGTCTATACGGATCTAAAATCTTCTCAACGATTGACCTGGTGCGTGCTTACCATCAAATTCCAGTCGCACATACGGACGTTCCAAAAACTGCAGTAACGACTCCGTTTGGATTGTTTGAATTTGTTGGAATGCCTCCTGGACTTAGAAACGCAGCTCAAACTTTTCAACGTCACATGGACAACATACTTCGTGGTCTTCCATTTGTTGGATGCTATATCGATGATATCATAGTATTCTCCAGCAGCCACGCAGAGCACCTTCAGCACCTAGAAATAATTTTCGAGACTTTGCGCAAAAATCGCCTAAGTATCAACCCACAAAAGTGCCAATTTGGCAAGACAGAGGTTGTATTTCTTGGCTACACGATTAGCACTACAGGATTCAGGCCCCCATCTGAGCGTACTAAAGCCATTCGGGAATTCCCCAAGCCCAAGACAATCATGGAGTTGCGTCGATTCCTTGGAATGATCAACTATTATAGGCGTTTAATTCCATTTGCAGCAGAAGCACAGGTTCCTTTAACGGAGTACCTCAAAGGAGCAACCAAAAATGACAAACGCGAAATAAGTTGGACTTCAGAAGCTGATAAGGCGTTCGAGCAGTGCAAGGCAAAAATAGAAACTGCTACGCAAGCAACATTCCTTGCACCATCAGCACAGTTGGTAGTAAGAACAGATGCATCAGACACGGCAATTGGCGCTGCTCTTGAGCAGTTTGAAGACGACACTTGGCGGCCCGTATCCTTTTTCTCACGCAAACTAAGTGCAGCAGAGAAAAACTATAGCACATATGATCGTGAGCTATTGGCCGTCTTCGCAGCAGTCCTTTTCTTCAAACACATACTGGATGGACGACAATTTGTCATTCAAACTGATCATAAGCCCCTAATTTACGCATTTTCTCAAAAAGCCTCAAAAGCATCGCCACGCCAGTTGCGCCAATTGGACTTTATTTCTTAATTTTCAACCGAAATTTCACACACACCTGGAAAAGACAATACTGTTGCTGATGCTCTTTCGCGAATCAACGCAATCAATATGCCAAGCGAATTTAACGCACAGATGATTTTCGAGGAGCAGCAAAAAGACGATGAAATTACCCAGCTAGGAGAAACAACGTCATTAAACCTGGAAATCCAGCGCGTCGAACAATACGACATATTATGCGACACATCGACAGGGCATATCAGGCCTTATCTTCCAACCAGCATAAGACGATTGGCATTTGATTCAGTGCATAATTTGGCACACCCAAGTGGACGGACAACATCCAAATTGTTGAAACAGCGATTCGTTTGGCCAAGTATGAATCGAGATGCTACAGCATGGTCACGTCAATGCGTCGCCTGTCAGCGTTCCAAAATACACCGCCACACACGCAGTGCTGTCGAGCACATTGCCGTTCCAGACCATCGTTTTGACCACATACACTTGGACCTGATAGAATTGCCCCGTGTCAACAATCTTCGTTATTGTCTTACTATTATCGACCGATTTAGTAGATGGCCACTTGCTGTACCATTGTCAAACATGACAGCGGAGACAGTAGCTCTAGCCGTATATACACACTGGATCTGTCAATTCGGTACACCTCTTACTATAACAACGGACCAAGGGACACAATTCGAATCAGCCCTTTTTGCTGGACTATCACGAATGATGGGTGCAGAAAGGATTCGAACAACAGCTTACCACCCACAATCCAATGGGCTTGTAGAGAGATGGCATCGCACATTGAAAGCAGCATTAATGTGCAATTCTCACATCCCGTGGCCAGAACTTCTGCCCACTGTTCTGCTCGGACTACGTGCTGCATTTAAAGAGGATTTGCAGGCATCACCCGCAGAGATGCTTTTTGGCACAACGATACGGCTTCCTAATGAGTTTCTCTCACAGAAGAGCTCACCCACTCCTGTTGATCCACAACGCTTCATTGAGCGATTTCGGCAGCACATTCGAGCCATCAAGCCAACACCTACAGCTCATCACCACAAGCCTCGAATCTTCTGCTCAAACAATCTACAAAATTGCACGCATGTGTTCAAGCTTGTCGCTTCTGTCAAAAAACCATTGGAGCAACCGTACACAGGACCCTACAAGATTGTCCGACGAGTAGACGACAAAGTGTACATCGTGGAAGTTAACGGCGATGAAAAGGCAATTTCAGTCGACCTGTTGAAACCCGCTTTTCTTGCGAACGTTGACACACCAGAAGCTCCAGACACACCAGAAGCTCCAGACATACCAGAAGCTCCATTCACACCAAATCTACAAGATGAAACACCACAGCCGATACCGTCGTCACCATCTCCATCAGTATATTCGTTCCCTTCTCTACCTGACGAAGTCACTGAGGGGGGAGTAGATGTGGCGTTACCACTACAGCGGCAGAAACCCGATCTGGCAACGACGCATCGCCGAAAACAGATTCTGGTTCCGCGAGCGATCTTCTGATTGATTCACTTTGGCTCGAGGTTCAGAATCAGACACACGCATCATCATTTGCATACACAAATATTTTAGTTGTTAATTAAATATAATTGAAATAAAGATTACTCGTTATTTCTACATTGGTGACCCCGCAACAAGCAATTAACAGCAAACATGCCATCGGAAAATCAATCAGGCTCAGAAAATGCACCGCAGTCTTCAGACTCTAGCAACAATGCGTCATCAGACGCCGCTTCTGTACACACCATCAACACATGCAAGCTGCCGCCATTTTGGAAGCCTGATGCGCGCCTATGGTTTTTGCAAGTCGAGTCCATATTTTAATTTAATCGCATTACATCAGATAACTCGCGCTACAATTATTTAGTGAGCTCACTTGATGGAAATATGATGACTGAGCTTGCAGATTTTCTGATGCAACCCCCTGAATCCGACAAATATGAGCAATTAAAGGCACTCATTATCAAACGTTTTACGGAAACTCCTGATCGTCAATTGCACAGAGCCATGTCAGAACTTGTCCTCGAAGATAAAAAGCCATCGCAACTTCTTCATCAAATGACTCGGCTGGCTGGAGGACGGGCATCTAGTGATGTCTTGCGTGTCCGTTGGTTGTCACTGCTCCCACAACACGTTCAACGTAGCCTAAAAGTGCTTCGTTCAGCCTCTATTGAGGAACTAACCGAACTTGCCGATGAACTGATGGAAGACGAAACTGGACCTTTTGTCATGGCAACTTCACGATCTTCAGGTGCTATTCATGGTACTGGAAACGACAGCATTGACACTGTTAAGCGTGAGCTTAAGGATTTAAAAGACACAATTGCGTCTCTGCAAAAACAGCTTGCGAATAACAACAATACTAACGCTGCAGGAAAGCAGAAAAATTCACAGCCAGTGTCTTCACAATCATCAGTCTGTTATTACCACAAGCGTTATGGCATCAACGCCCAACGTTGTGCCCAGCCATGTTCCTGGGTCACGCAACAGGGAAACTAAAGAAGCTGTCAGCTGTGACAGCAAAGACCCACACGCTCGCCTCAACAAGGAGTTTCGACTCCACATTTTCGACCGTTCATCAAACACAAAGTTCCTTATTGATTCGGGTTCAGTAATATCACTCATACCGATATCAATTCTCAAACATAAGCGATACAAACGAAGCGATTTCAAACTGTATGCTGCCAACAAATCAGTCATCGACACATACGGGACTGTAAACCTTTCATTCGATCTCAATCTTCATCGCAAGTTCAACTGGTCATTCATTATTGCCAATGTGCAGTCAGCGATCATCGGAGCTGATTTTTTGACCCACTTCGGTTTACTCCTCGATCTTAAGGGACGCCGTCTCATAGATCCTACAACGTCGAAATGCACACAGGGAAAACTCAACGAAGCAAAGCTTTACAGTGTCTCTACAATCAATGTGGAAAACAAAAACGGAATGAGTCGGGCATACATGGAACTACTCACACGTTTTATAGACATCACTCGACCAAATGAGTCCCCAGCAACCAACATTGATAATGACGTAGCTCATTACATCGAAACAAATGGTCCTCCAGTTTTTGATAAACCAAGGCGACTTGCCGGCGAAAAGCTGGATGCGGCTAGTCGTGATTTTGATCTCTTGCTCCAATATGGAGTTATTCGACCGTCAAACAGCCAATGGGCTAGTCCGATCCACCTGGTCCCTAAAAAACCAAATGGATGGCGCACTACTGGGGATTACCGAAAACTCAACTCACGCACCATTCCAGATCGCTATCCTATTCCACACTGTGAAGATATTATTCAGCGTCTATACGGATCTAAAATCTTCTCAACGATTGACCTGGTGCGTGCTTACCATCAAATTCCAGTCGCACATACGGACGTTCCAAAAACTGCAGTAACGACTCCGTTTGGATTGTTTGAATTTGTTGGAATGCCTCCTGGACTTAGAAACGCAGCTCAAACTTTTCAACGTCACATGGACAACATACTTCGTGGTCTTCCATTTGTTGGATGCTATATCGATGATATCATAGTATTCTCCAGCAGCCACGCAGAGCACCTTCAGCACCTAGAAATAATTTTCGAGACTTTGCGCAAAAATCGCCTAAGTATCAACCCACAAAAGTGCCAATTTGGCAAGACAGAGGTTGTATTTCTTGGCTACACGATTAGCACTACAGGATTCAGGCCCCCATCTGAGCGTACTAAAGCCATTCGGGAATTCCCCAAGCCCAAGACAATCATGGAGTTGCGTCGATTCCTTGGAATGATCAACTATTATAGGCGTTTAATTCCATTTGCAGCAGAAGCACAGGTTCCTATAACGGAGTACCTCAAAGGAGCAACCAAAAATGACAAACGCGAAATAAGTTGGACTTCAGAAGCTGATAAGGCGTTCGAGCAGTGCAAGGCAAAAATAGAAACTGCTACGCAAGCAACATTCCTTGCACCATCAGCACAGTTGGTAGTAAGAACAGATGCATCAGACACGGCAATTGGCGCTGCTCTTGAGCAGTTTGAAGACGACACTTGGCGGCCCGTATCCTTTTTCTCACGCAAACTAAGTGCAGCAGAGAAAAACTATAGCACATATGATCGTGAGCTATTGGCCGTCTTCGCAGCAGTCCTTTTCTTCAAACACATACTGGATGGACGACAATTTGTCATTCAAACTGATCATAAGCCCCTAATTTACGCATTTTCTCAAAAAGCCTCAAAAGCATCGCCACGCCAGTTGCGCCAATTGGACTTTATTTCTTAATTTTCAACCGAAATTTCACACACACCTGGAAAAGACAATACTGTTGCTGATGCTCTTTCGCGAATCAACGCAATCAATATGCCAAGCGAATTTAACGCACAGATGATTTTCGAGGAGCAGCAAAAAGACGATGAAATTACCCAGCTAGGAGAAACAACGTCATTAAACCTGGAAATCCAGCGCGTCGAACAATACGACATATTATGCGACACATCGACAGGGCATATCAGGCCTTATCTTCCAACCAGCATAAGACGATTGGCATTTGATTCAGTGCATAATTTGGCACACCCAAGTGGACGGACAACATCCAAATTGTTGAAACAGCGATTCGTTTGGCCAAGTATGAATCGAGATGCTACAGCATGGTCACGTCAATGCGTCGCCTGTCAGCGTTCCAAAATACACCGCCACACACGCAGTGCTGTCGAGCACATTGCCGTTCCAGACCATCGTTTTGACCACATACACTTGGACCTGATAGAATTGCCCCGTGTCAACAATCTTCGTTATTGTCTTACTATTATCGACCGATTTAGTAGATGGCCACTTGCTGTACCATTGTCAAACATGACAGCGGAGACAGTAGCTCTAGCCGTATATACACACTGGATCTGTCAATTCGGTACACCTCTTACTATAACAACGGACCAAGGGACACAATTCGAATCAGCCCTTTTTGCTGGACTATCACGAATGATGGGTGCAGAAAGGATTCGAACAACAGCTTACCACCCACAATCCAATGGGCTTGTAGAGAGATGGCATCGCACATTGAAAGCAGCATTAATGTGCAATTCTCACATCCCGTGGCCAGAACTTCTGCCCACTGTTCTGCTCGGACTACGTGCTGCATTTAAAGAGGATTTGCAGGCATCACCCGCAGAGATGCTTTTTGGCACAACGATACGGCTTCCTAATGAGTTTCTCTCACAGAAGAGCTCACCCACTCCTGTTGATCCACAACGCTTCATTGAGCGATTTCGGCAGCACATTCGAGCCATCAAGCCAACACCTACAGCTCATCACCACAAGCCTCGAATCTTCTGCTCAAACAATCTACAAAATTGCACGCATGTGTTCAAGCTTGTCGCTTCTGTCAAAAAACCATTGGAGCAACCGTACACAGGACCCTACAAGATTGTCCGACGAGTAGACGACAAAGTGTACATCGTGGAAGTTAACGGCGATGAAAAGGCAATTTCAGTCGACCTGTTGAAACCCGCTTTTCTTGCGAACGTTGACACACCAGAAGCTCCAGACACACCAGAAGCTCCAGACATACCAGAAGCTCCATTCACACCAAATCTACAAGATGAAACACCACAGCCGATACCGTCGTCACCATCTCCATCAGTATATTCGTTCCCTTCTCTACCTGACGAAGTCACTGAGGGGGGAGTAGATGTGGCGTTACCACTACAGCGGCAGAAACCCGATCTGGCAACGACGCATCGCCGAAAACAGATTCTGGTTCCGCGAGCGATCTTCTGATTGATTCACTTTGGCTCGAGGTTCAGAATCAGACACACGCATCATCATTTGCATACACAAATATTTTAGTTGTTAATTAAATATAATTGAAATAAAGATTACTCGTTATTTCTACATATGCATTGCCGTTCTTTCTTACTTTCAATAAAATAGTTCCAAATATTGCTGCGCTTTCTCTTAGACATTTTAAAATAGATTATAAAAAGATCATAAAATTGTATTCCAAAATTAACTTTATCTTCGAGCTTTAATGACTCAAGGGCTGAATAAGATAAAAAAAAATTTCATAATAACGGACCCACTGACCAAATGAACTATATAGTTCATGAAAGACTGAATAAGTTCACTAGTTTATTTTAATGACCCGTTCTTTTGAACTTTTTCAGAACTAAACGACCCAACTCTATTTTTAATACACTATAAAAATAAAAAAAAGGTCATATTAGAAATGTATATATGTATTGTTATTTTGCTAAAATACCCCATTGCTAAAATACAATAATTCTTTTCTTAGAATGAGAATAATTGACCAAATGTCAACGAAATGAATTATCATCTGGCTATATTTAAATTGACTTTGAAACGGGCACTTAACGTAGTTATCTTTAGAATGGAATTGAGTATTCGAATAAAATTCTATGAGATTAATAAGCATGCTTATTGAAGGAAAGCAATCTATGCTAATACATGTTTGATTTATGCATTTTAGGAAATTGATGTTTTTGTTTATGTTGTTGGGCATTTGTCAATCGTAACGTAAAAAGTTGTTGCTATCGCAGCGATATTCAATTTGTATTACTTTTTATTTTCATTTAACTTTACAAACTTTTTGTTTGTTTGGTGTTTGTGGTGTGTGTTGAATTTACATTTCACAAACTAATTGTATGTAAATATGTCAAATGTGTGTCCTTAACACCTGTATCTGTGCTTGTGTGGGATGTGGGATGCCTAAGTGTGTGTTTTGTATTGCATATTGACAATTTCATAAATGCGGTAACATTTTCAATTAAATATGCGCAACGCCGCAAACACAGCTGCACAATCGACAAACACATACACACACACACTCATATATATATATATATACATATGTATAAAAACACATCAACTTATGTGTACTTAGATATATATATGTATCATTTTGCCACGCCCTCCGAACGCCCAGTCCATCAATTCTCGGCAAGTCGAATGATATGTACACACATATGTGCAGGTGTGCAGCTGTTGGTTGGTTACAAATTGCAAATCAATCAATAAATAATTTAAATGAAAATCATTTTGCTGGTATCAACTTATCTTCCCCCTGCCCCCGTCTCCACTACCTTTACCCCTTCCTCCCGCCCTTCTAGTTTACTGCGTTACGCTTCGGTTTGGCTGCGTATGCAAATTGCCAAAATTGTGTACATCTATCACTCGGATCGGATCGGAATCAAAATCGAAAGCGGCAGACAGAGCAACTCACACATACACAGACCTACACACACATACAAATTCCGACCCAGCAAACATTTTTAATCGCCAGAGAGTCTCAGGCGAGTCGCCTAGAAGTTTGAGGCGACATCGCCTTTTCATCGCTTTTTGATCTGCTTTTGTTAGAGAGTGAGCCACTTCCGCGACACTTCGGAAAGACTCTTTTGTGAGTCTTCCAAACGACTCTTTCGCGACTCTCCTAAGAAGATTCGGGAAAATAGCTTACTTTCTAAAAAAGAAAAAGGTTGAGAGACGACCCTTTGACAATTATTTTTTTTTGGATTAATTTATTGTTATTAAGAGAGACACGCGCCAACTGCTGTAAGATTATGTTACAGCGGGGAATCGAACCTCAACATTAAAAGTTCGGAGTATGACTGGTCGGCAACCTTAGCTAGTGAGCTACGGGACCAACACTTCGAAGTACTAACAAATATCTGAATAGACGTGGAGCTTATTTTGGTGTTTTTGGTATCTCTAAACAATCGATTGATAGTTTTCTATCGCTAAACAATCGTCTGGGAAGATTCATCTTCTATTGATCTCCTGCTCGACTCGCAGAAGACTCTTTTCGGCGATAGACGATTGTACAATCGCCCAAATGTTTGCTGGGGAGTCGTGAGTGCGTTTCCAGGTGTGCCGGATTAGAGATGAGACAACTGATGGCACAAGTTTGCATATGTATATGTGAGCGTATATACATATTTATTAGAGGCCTGCACGAATACATTCGTTCAGGACTACTTCCAAAATACTCTAAATACAGGTATGTTTGATACCGTAAAATTTACTTTAAACGAACGAAACAAAATGCAAACATAAAGTGTGCTTGGTTTAAAAAATGTTTCGTTGAACAAGCATCAGCAAACGAAAACAAAAAATCGGACGAGCACGATGAAATGACAGCAAAAGCATAAGAATAAATAAAATATGGTAGTACCACTAAGCAAACAATACATAGAGGCGTCAAACAAGCATTTTTGTGATATCATATTTTTTGTATAGCGTGGAACCCCAGAGCGTTCGGCAAAAGCCGAACGCTTTTTGCAGTGGGACCCCAGAGCGCAAGCACAGCTGAGAGAGAGCGCACACGAAAAATGTTCAGTCTCTCTCTCATTATCGTTTCTATGTGTATGTGTGTATGAACATGCGTACGCTTCTTAGTGTGCGTGAAATGTAAACATGCGGGCTCGATCACCCGCTGGAACATACCCTGTTACAAAAATACGCAAATACAAACAATTTTTTTTCTTATTTTCTTTGCTATTTTCATTGTTTAATAATTGTATGCCACAGAAATATGATTTTTTATTAATAATACTGCAAATAATAATTAATAAACAATACAAAGCAAAGAGAATGAAAAAAAGTGTTTGTATCTAAAACAGGGTATGTTGCTACGGGTGATCGAGCATGCCGTCGCTTGTGTGCGCTCTCTCTCAGCTGCGCTTTGCGCTTTAGAGAAAAACGCGGTCGGATTTTGCCGAACGCTCTGGGGTTCCACGCTATACAAAAAATATGATATCACAAAAATGCTTGTTTGACGCCTCTATGTATTGTTTGCTTAGTGGTAGTACTTTAGAGTTGATTTGGTATTTTCAGGTACTTTCAAGCATTATTATATGACTCAAAAACTTGAAATATTTTCAGGGCTCGTTCCAACATTTAGCAACGACGACATAATGCAAGCAATAGAATCGGAAATACTGGCATTCATGTCATTAAAAATTCAAGTAACCGAAGAGTTTAAGGTTTTACAGCAAGTAGTGCCTCTTCGGAGAGGGCGTTCTCACAGACAAGACGGTTAGTTTCGGAGATGCAATATTGCAAAAAATTCGGACATGGTTAACGAAATAATTTTTTTAAATAATAATTAAAAAAAAAATAATTCAAAATTCGTAACTTATTGTTATTATTATTCTTTTTTTTTGCTAAATATACATTGTTTTTGTTTTACTTTTTAATAAATTTTTGTATTTTATTAATAAATCCATTTGAATGATACCCGGTATCACAAGTACAAAGTTGTTTTTGGTTGTATATTTTCCCAATTCACATGTTCAGGAACTTCAAATCTTAGCAAGCATCTCGTTTTTTAAAGTATAAACATGATGCTTACTTTATTCTATTTGGTTAGTTGAGTAGGCTGTGATTCCGGTCAATGTTAGTGTATGAATGTCTCGTTTGCTGTTTCGAATGGATTCGTGCAAGACTCTAATATTTATATATGCATACTAGGGGGCTCCGCCCCCTGCTCGCTTCGCTCGCCAACCCCCGCTCGCTTCGCTCGCAAAATTGAAAAGAAGGTATTTTGTTGTCCAGCTTAACAAACTTAAACTGCTCGCTTCGCTCGCCAACCCGGTTAAACAAATTAGCACAATATAAGGGCAAAATTGAGAAGAAGGTCCTTAGTAGCATTTTTTGTAAAAAAACGGAAATATTCAACTTCCGCTGTCCGCGGTTTCAATGTTTCTTCTTGCTTTGGCTAAAAGTCAGATTTAGTGATTTGGCGGGAAAAGCTAAATTTGAGGAAAATTCAAAATTTAGCAAGAAGAGTTAATGTGTGAGTTTTCTAAGAATATCTCATACAACAACAGAGTTTTTGATTCTAAAGGTTAACTTGCATTCGATTGATCCTATGGCAGCTTTATTATATAGTCATCCGACTTTGACCAAATTTGGCCAGATTGTTAAAGACAGCCCCAAACATATAATCTGTGAGTTTGGGTGAGATATCTTAAGAAACAAAAAAGTTGTTCATACTAAAGGTTATTTGCATCCGATTGTTCCTATGGCAGCTATATGATATAGTAACCCGACCAAATTTGGCCAGAAAGTTAAAGACAGCCCCAAACATATTTTCTGTGAGTTTGGTTGATATATCTTAAGAAACAAAACAGTTTTTCATACTAAAGGTTATTTTGCATCCGATTGTTCCTATGGCAGCTATATGATATAGTCAACCGACTTTTACCAAATTTAGTCAGATTGTAAAGGACAGTCCCAGACATACAATCTGTAAGTTTGGTTGAGATATCTTAAGAAACAAAAAAGTTTTTTTACTAAAGGTCAATTAACATCCGATTGTTCCTATGGCAGCTATATGATATAGTAATCCGATTTCAACCAAGTTTGGTCAGAATGTAACAGACAGTATCAGACGTACTATCTGTGAGTTTTATTGAGATATTCTCAGAAACAAAAAAGTTTTTCATCCTGAAGGTTACTTTTCATCCGATTGTTCCTATGGCAGCTATATGATATAGTCATCCGACTTTATCCCAATTTGGTCAGAATGTTAAGGACAGTCTCAAACATACATCTGTGAGTTTGGTTGAGATATCTTAAGAAACAAAAAAGTTTTTCATACTAAGTAATTCTGTGACCTTTGACCCACTTACAGGTCGAATTTCGCAAAACGCCGTCTTATTGCACGATGAAATTATCTCACCTATGTTGTGTGAAAATTTCAGCTTTCTATCTTTTACCGTTTGGGTTGATTCTCAGTCAGTGAGTGAGTCAGTCAGTCAGGACAAAGTCTTTTATATACAGTGGCTCACAGCTTAAAGTATGCACCCTTATTTTTGCTTTAACTGCTATCACTAAGCAAACAATACATAGAGGCGTCAAACAAGCATTTTTGTGATATCATATTTTTTGTATAGCGTGGAACCCCAGAGCGTTCGGCAAAAGCCGACCGCGTTTTTCTCTAAAGCGCAAAGCGAAGCTGAGAGAGAGCGCACACAAGCGACGGCATGCTCGATCACCCGTAGCAACATACCCTGTTTTAGATACAAACACTTTTTTTCATTATCTTTGCTTTGTATTGTTTTTTAATTATTATTTGCAGTATTATTAATAAAAAATCATATTTCTGTGGCATACAATTATTAAACAATGAAAATAGCAAAGAAAATAAGAAAAAAAATTGTTTGTATTTGCGTATTTTTGTAACAGGGTATGTTCCAGCGGGTGATCGAGCCCGCATGTTTACATTTCACGCACACTAAGAAGCGTACGCATGTTCATACACACATACACATAGAAACGATAATGAGAGAGAGACTGAACATTTTTTGTGTGCGCTCTCTCTCAGCTGTGCTTGCGCTCTGGGGTCCCACTGCAAAAAGCGTTCGGCTTTTGCCGAACGCTCTGGGGTTCCACGCTATACAAGAAATATGATATCACAAAAATGCTTGTTTGACGCCTCTATGTATTGTTTGCTTAGTGCTGCTATGTTAGTCAAGTTATCACAATAAAAACAAGTAGGAAAGGCTATAGTCGAAATCCCGACTATAGGATACCCGTTACTTATTTAAATAAATATATTAGTCTATTATTAGTATATTAGTATATTATAAAAATTTTTTTTAAACATATTTGAATTTCAACGAAACGTTTTACTGCAAACTGTCGCATCGTTACAGTTGGCAACGTAAAGAGAGCAAAGTGTTTTGTGAGATCACAAGAAGCCGCATGCCTTTGAAAAATCTCTTTAAACTCTCTTTCAAATTTTAATAAGGGTAGGTTGGACTTTTATAGATTATCAAAAATCCGAAAGACATGTATTTGAAAATGGCAAACTTGAACACTGCAGAAGATAAGTTCCTACAATTAGAATAATTGCGACCACTAGTACAAAGGCTAATGTTTTCTAAAAGTTCTGTTTTAATAAAAATGAGAATACCTCTTTTTGGTCGAACTCTGTTGGCTAGGGATGGGCAATCAAGTCGCTCTGCTGTAGTGAAGCCTGGTATATTATATGCTTCGTTTGAGTATGTGGAGCCCTCAACAAAGCACAGAATTGAAGATTGAAGCATTAACTGATCGGCACACACATCGTTAATGTGACAGTGCAAACTTTTCGTGTTATGGAAAAAAATATTCAAATTGGAAGCTTTAAATAAACAGTTGAAGTGCGTATGAAGTAATTTAGAGGTACGTAATTCTCGAAGCTCTTTTTCTGAAGCGGATTGCTGATCAGATCTTGGAGGATTGAATTGTCCAACTATAAAGATACCGGCGGCACTTTTCGCCTTTGCGCCTTATAATTCTCAACTGGTTCAAGTGTCTCAAAGGTGACATTAGGCTTGGATCGCTTGTCAAGTCTACACATTGGTACTAATAATATAGATGGGCATCTGTTTTGGATCAGCTGTATGTATACCGAGCCACGCTCCTTGCATTGTGCAAGTGCTTTGGGGGTTCTTGTATGTTGATATATGTACTATCATATCGAAATTAATCAGACCTCGAGTCTGTCAAAACTCACCTACAACCAAGTAGAAAGGCCACTAACCAACATTCAACAGATTAACATGCATAGGTATAACTTTTCAAGCTAGCAACTTCTTCAGGTTTAAAATTGTGCAAATCTTATGCATTGAGACAACTACTTCAGATTAACCACTGTGCAATGTTGTTATTATTGTTATTGCTTTCCCAAATATTGTCTTAAAACCAATTTTTTAGATAGACCCTTTAGAAATGCCCTTTTTTTTTAATTTTCAATAGCAACTCCTTCAGGTTAACAACTGTGCAGCTCTTATATCTCGAACATGTTACAATGCTCTATGAAATCTAAATACGGCTATTTCAATTACCATAAACTATTAGTGTATGAGTTTGAATATGAGTAATAAATATAAGTTTCAAGCTTGCCTAAAACTTTTCAAAGAAACTACAAATGCATTCAATCATAAGTACAATTCAAATTTCAATTTTTTCTGTTATTTTCAACAAAAAGGGATTCCAGTTTGTTCAAGACCTGTTAATATTCTCAAAAAACGACCGAAAAAACCGTTCTTTTGACGTATCCAGAATAAGTTCCCTATTCAAATGTCATCATAATTAATATTTCATTTTTTAATATAATGAAAAATGTTTTTGCTGAGATACCACATTTTTCAGCAACTTTAATTTATTTGGTCTAATTTCAAGCTACTAATAAATTTGAATATTTCCTTAAACATTTTAGTACACTGATGCGCTGACAAAGAAGTACACTAGTCGGCATATTTATTTTGACAACATTTAAAATTAATTCTACTCATAATCTGATTCTTCTTCATGTACATTTTGGCATCAATGGAAAGGTCATTTCAATTCCGTTTGAATGATACAAAACTTTCCTTAACCCATTAAGTACCCTTTGAACATTTTGAATTTAAAAAAACGTCAATTTTAAAACTTTTTTCCTCGATTTTTTTCAAAAAAATTTTTGATGCAAAAAAATTCTTCAAACAATTCTAATAGTGACTGCAAAAACAATTTTTCAAAAATCTTTTTTCTAGTATTTTTTATAATTTTTTGAAAACTGCCAAAAATGACTATTTTAACCCCTTTTTCCTACTTTTCATACAAAAAGTGCGATATTTGCAGTTTTCAAAAAATTATAAAAAATACTAGAAAAAAGATTTTTGAAAAATTGTTTTTGCAGTCACTATTAGAATTGTTTGAAGAATTTTTTTGCATCAAAAATTTTTTTGAAAAAAATCGAGGAAAAAAGTTTTAAAATTGACGTTTTTTTAAATTCAAAATGTTCAAAGGGTACTTAATGGGTTAAGGAAAGTTTTGTATCATTCAAACGGAATTGAAATGACCTTTCCATTGATGCCAAAATGTACATGAAGAAGGATCAAATTATGAGTAGAATTAATTTTAAATGTTGTCAAAATAAATATGCCGACTAGTGTACATTACGAACATCTTTCCTATAGCAATTTCACAAGCTTATTCTATCATATTTCATCACCAAATGCTAATGTAAATCAACATAACATATTCAAACGATCCGGTAACAAAAGTATAAAATAGAAACGAAAAAAAATTCAAACTTTGTTGGAGATTTTCCCGAAAAATTCGACTTACAGAAGTACGGGCCAATATTTTTGTTCGAGTTAGGGAGGAATTCGAGTTAGGGAAGTTCGAGTTAGGGAGACAGAATTGTATGAAATTTGCTCAGTAAACGCTATTGCCACTCGATTTTGTTCGAGTTAGAGAAAATTCGAGTTAGGGAAGTTCGAGTTAGAGAAGTTCGACTGTATATACTTTATAGGGTCGGAGATGCTTCCTTCTCCCTGTTACATACATTGCAACGAATACAATATCCCCTTTAACTTATTTTTATAAAATAAGTAACGGGTATAAAAATATATTTGGAAAGCTCGTGTAAATTCCGTTTGAATGACACAAAACTTTTTTTTTAAATATTGAGTACCCTTGGAAAATTTCGAATTTATGTAAAAGTCACTTTTCAAAACTTTTTTCCTCGATTTTTTCCAAAATATGTTGGGATGCAAAAAAATTCTTAGAACAATTCAAAGAGTAACTGCAAAAAAAAATGTTCAAAAATATTTTTGCTAGTATTTCTTATAATTTTTTGAAAATCCTAAAAATGACAATTTTTACCCATTTTTCCTCATTTTCATGCAAAAAGTGCCTTTTTTGCAGTTTTCAAAAAATTATAAAAAATACTAGCAAAAATATTTTTGAAAATTTTTTTTTGCAGTTACTCTTTGAATTGTTCCAAGAATTTTTTTGCATCCCAACATTTTTTGGAAAAAATCGAGGAAAAAAGTTTTGAAAAGTGACTTTTACATAAATTCGAAATTTTCCAAGGGTACTCAATATTTTAAAAAAAGTTTTGTGTCATTCAAACGGAATTTACACGACCTTTCCAAATATATTTTTTTTATTGTGATAACTTGACTAACATAGCAGTTAAAGCAAAAATAAGGGTGCATACTTTAAGCTGTGAGCCACTGTATATAGATGTATATTAGGGTGTCCCTTAGTCATTATTTTTAAACGCATGCGGGCTAGTTCTGTTCATTAGGTTCGAAAGCACTCAGAAATAAAAATATTAAAATGATATTAAATATAGAAATATCGCAGTGATTTGTAGGGTCATCTCTAGTGGGTTGTTGTCGAGTGTTCTGTAATTGTGAGTATGGACTGAATGTGTGTTCGTCAGGTTGTATTTTGCCTTGGATGTGTTGTTGCTGTGTGGGTTGATATTTTGTTAAATTACCAATTTCACAAATCAATTTAGCACTTTTTCAATAAAGCAACGCGGACAGAGCCAAATCCAAGGAATGAAGCATGATTGCCATTTTAAAATTGAAATTGTATAAAATTTGGTAAATAGCTTGTTACCCAAAAAAAAAAATAAAATACAGATATAAAATCGCTTGGCCAGAACAGAGTGCCCGCTTCTTCTATCAGCTCCTGCTGCAGCTTTAGATTCATTTCCATCGTCTCCGTTTCCGTCTCCATCTCCATGTCTATGAAGCTTCTATGGCCACGGGTTAAATTTAATTCCAAAGTTCGCTTTTGTTTTTGGCTGTGCTTCGTTTCTGTCGTTATGCCCAAATCCCGCACAAACAGTACTTTGAGCTAGCACACGAACAGCTGCTTTGGACCACGACGAGGACGCTGCTTTGTTTTAAGCGGCGCTGCTTTGCTTGCAGATTTACGCACCAGCAAATCGTTGAATTTATTGGGGGCTGTGCAACACTATGAGGCAATGCAATGCTTTAGGCGTGGCAGCATTTTCAATTTTAAACCTGCACCCCAACCCCAACTCCAGCTCCAACCTAAGCCCGCAGTCGCAGCGAGGCTGGTACTGATTGCAATTACCAAATGCCAACACCAACTAGCAGACACACATCCGTCAGCTAGGTGACAATCTAATGAAGCCAAACGATCCAAAAAGGGACCAAGGGCCATACGATTTGAATGGAGAATTATGGGTTCTCAGTCCTCAATCTGCCCCCAATGCAGACAACCATTTTAAAGGCTATTGATATGTCCCATAAAGTGTCAGCAAATTTTTAAAGAAATAATCTGAATTATACATCAAATGCATTTTGCGTACTTCTCACAAACGTTTTTATTATTTAAAATTATTTTCTATGCTAATATCTCACTGCGCTACAAAGAAAGATTTGGTTCTAAATTATTGTAAAGATTTTTTTTTACTTTAAATCTGGTACACGTTGAATCTCATTCAGTGAGTCAGTCGAACACAGAGATTTATATACGAGGGGTCTAACAAAAGTTCGGTAAGTTAGCGACTTTTAAATCGATTTCAAAATTCCAAAAGTCTTAAAACTTTCGCAATACTTTTACGAGGTTATATTAAAAATCTTGGACAAATCGGTTGAAATGGAGACTAGAAAACGCAAATTAGCTGAAGGTACCTCAGATGAAATTCTACTACCAACGCAAACAGAAATTCACTAAAGCCTTTTATTCGGTTTTCCACGCAAACTGAAGACCGTACAAATATTTGATGAAAGTAGAAATATCTATAGAACGATTGCACCATCTCTGAAGACTATTTCAAAATGTTTCCAAAGATTCCAGACAGGACATTTTTCTGTAGAGGACGATCCCCGAGAAGGTCGACCAAAATTTTCGAGAGACGAAAGAAATGTGGCCCTAGTTAGCACAAAACTTGCCGAACACCCTGGATCTACCCAGGAAATGGTTGCTATTGAACTGGACTTGAATGCCATAGCCATATCTCGAATATTGCATCAATATCTGGTGCATACGAAGAAGTTTGCGCGATGGGTTTCACGCATTTTTAATGAGGTCCAAAAAGAAGATCAGATGCATTTTGCCCAATATCTTTTGAATAAATTTGAAAATTTGAGGTCTAACAACTTTAATATATTCGTTACTGATGCCAAAGCTTGGTTTAATAAATACGAACCGGAAGCCAAGCAGTAGTCCATGGTATGGAGCTCCAGAGTAGCCAACCCACCTATTAAAAAGCTTTAAAAGCAAGATTTTGAAAACTGTTTTGAGAAGTAAATTTTTAGGCTTAAGAAATGCATTGAAATCAATGGCGATTATGTAGAGAAGATAAAAAAAGACGACGATTCAGGATAAATAAAAAAAAAAATTCCGAATTTTTTTTCCGGTCAACTTACCGTACTTTTGTTAAGCCCCACGTATATACAGGGTGCGGAAGCTAAATCCGAACAAATTTAAATTTGATTTTCCCGCCATTTAGTAGTTTAGTCACAGCTTGCGATTAAGGTTCTTGAAAGTCATGGGCGTCTAGTAAACAGTCGTAATCTTAAATAGCCGAGATGCTACGTACAAGTGCGGAGTACAATCAGCGAGCCGCGATTATTGAAAGCCTTCGCGCTGGGCGTTCGGCGACCGAGATCATTCGAATATTCGGGCACCCGAAATCGAAAGTTTATGATTTTATGGTTAAATACAATGCTTCGGAGAAGTCCGAGAAAGGTTTCGCTAACCCGGTGGAGTTCCCATTCGAGGGAACGGGTGTCACAAACTTTGGCTGTCGTGTAAAGGACTCACGAGCTGATTTCGGAACACCTGGGACCCGGATTTAAGCCCCCTCGACTACTATGTTTATAGCGTTATTGAACGGTTTACCAACAAGTCGTGGCACCATAGTGTCGCGTCTCTACGCGCCGCTATCGAAGCAGAAATCGCCAATATTCTTCAGGACTAGGATGGAGGTGGTAATTGAGGTCAACGGCGCGTATTGTATTCCTGGCAGGTCATACGAATATTGACTAAGAACATGTTCTTTTACATTTGTACTTTGTGTCAGTAAATTACATTTTAAAACAAAGTTTAATTTGTCTTGAATTAACTGCCGCACCTTGTATAGTCATGCACAATGTGATTATTTCCAAGTTCCAAGCCATAGTAAGACTTTTGACTCTTCTTGACTTTAGCAAAGCTTTTGACACGGTGAACCACGAAATTCTATTGACCAAGTTAAATGAGTTATATAAATTCTCAGAAACTGCCTTGAAACTAATGCTTTCATTTTTAAGTAATAGGAAGCAAGCAGTTGTAGTTAACTCAAATAGGTCGAATTTTGTGTCCTTGTTGCGTGGTGTCCCTCAGGGCTCTGTCCTGGGTCCCTTACTGTTTACTATGTATATTAATGATCTACCAACTGTATTGTCAAATTGTGAAGTTCATTTGTATGCTGATGATGTTCAATTACATGTTAGCTGACCGTCAAATTAGTGAATGTGTTAATATATGTAATTATGAATTATCGTGTGTTAGTAAGTGGTCTGGAAGTAATGGTCTTAGTTTGAATCCATCTAAGTGTAAATGTCTTGTTATTTACAAAAAGATTTTGTGTACCAGGAACTTGCCAAAACTGTCTATTGACGGCAGAGAAATTGAGTATGTCCTTAGAGCTGAAAATCTGGGCATTACTTTTAATAACACTCTCTCATGGTCTGATCAAGTCAATAAATCGGTAAGTAAGACGTATGGTATTCTCAGAAAGCTGTCGCTAACCCAGCAATATCTCCCCACTCACATACGTCTTATGGTGGCAAAACTCTGTATAACGTCTTTACTGTTTTATGGAATTGAGATTTTTGCTAATTGTGATGCTGTCAGTCTAAAGTTTAGACTCTAAAGCTTAGTACGCAAGCTAACTAAATTTTACGCGGCGTAAAGTGCTCAATATTTAGCTGTCGACGAGCGTAAGCCCAGTGTTGCCAATGCAACACGGAAAAATAACAAAAAGTTGAGTGGTAACACTATGCGTCAGCGGCGGTTTATTTTAAATTTGAAGATGCTGAACTGATTTGGATGAAAGAGGAGAGAATAGGCAGTGAAAAATGCAAATTAAAGTTTATAGAGAAAAAATATGCGATGCCCCGCAACCACAGCGCGTGTTGGGTGCACCCATCGATTTTGAACTTCTAATGAGGATTCACCATTTGTGTTAATGAAAAAAATACCAAAATATCTATAAAAACCATTTTAGCTTACGTTCTTGCCTATAATCTACAAATATTGTCATCGTTATTGACCAAATTTAATTAGTCTTCATAGTTTTCACTTGTGTGCCAGACATTTATCTCCAGTATACCCAGCGAAACTCTAAACAGTTTAATGTTTCGCTGGGCCTGTCAGCAGTGCTGCCCATTCTGTTATTTTACTTAACAGCTCTGTTATTTTATTTAGTCTGCGGACACCCGAGCGTAAAAAATGTCAAGTTCTTCTTCTTGATTTTACGCCAGCGTTTTTTTTATATGGAGTTTGGGCTTACGCCAGGCCTTTTTTTTAGTTTGCGTACTATGCTTAAACAAACAAAATGTAGCGTTTAATAGAAGCGTAGCGTTTTAAGAAGATTTGACCATGTTAAGTAAAAGCACTAAGCAAACAATACATAGAGGCGTCAAACAAGCATTTTTGTGATATCATATTTTTTGTATAGCGTGGAACCCCAGAGCGTTCGGCAAAAGCCGAACGCTTTTTGCAGTGAGACCCCAGAGCACAAGCACAGCTGAGAGAGAGCGCACACGAAAAATTTTCAGTCTCTCTCTCATTATCGTTTCTATGTGTATGTGTGTATGAACATGCGTACGCTTCTTAGTGTGCGTGAAATGTAAACATGCGGGCTCGATCACCCGCGGGAACATACCCTGTTACAAAAATACGCAAATACAAACAATTTTTTTTCTTATTTTCTTTGCTATTTTCATTGTATAATAATTGTATGCCACAGAAATATGATTTTTTATTAATAATACTGCATATAATAATTAATAAACAATACAAAGCAAAGAGAATGAAAAAAAGTGTTTGTATCTAAAACAGGGTATGTTGCTACGGGTGATCGAGCATGCCGTCGCTTGTGTGCGCGCTCTCTCAGCTGCGCTTTGCGCTTTAGAGAAAAAGCGTTCGGCTTTTGCCGAACGCTCTGGGGTTCCACGCTATACAAAAAATATGATATCACAAAAATGCTTGTTTGACGCCTCTATGTATTGTTTGCTTAGTGGTAAAAGTCTTATCATTTTTCCACAAAATTATTTACACAAAACAACCAGAATATTTGTATGACATAATTAGATCATCATCCTCTCAGCGAACCAACAATTTTGTTCCAATTAGAGCAAAATTATCTAGCTCTAACAGACATTTTTATTTCTATGCTGTTCGGCTTTGGAACCAACTCCTACATGAAATTAAAACCATCAGTAGAGCACCTCAATTTGTTACAAAAATTAAGGAACACCTTTCAACCACACATTAAGAAATAAAAATAGACATAAAAATATTAATAATAGTAATAATTTATGATAATATTATTGTTAGATATAAATTGTATTCAAATATTTAAACGGCACAAAAGAAATACTAGATTAATTATATTAATATTATAAATGCTAAATTGTTAAATATTAAATGTTAATGTTAAATTGAACTAAATATGTTGTGACTAACGCGTCAATGTCAAAATGCTGTAGCGTTAGGAATGCTTAGAAATAAGTTAATAAAAAAAAAAAATTAAAAAAATAAAAAAAAAAAGTCGGAATGTCAAGTAACAAATATATTTTTCTGCAGTAAAAATAAAAATATTGAAAAATTAAATTTAAGGACTTTATATTGTCAATTATATACTTTTGCAGAAACTCAACTTAATTAAGAACTTATATACTTTGTATTTGTATTTGCAAAATATCAATAATTCAAATTATGGCGTTCGAGCAATTCGATGCTTTTAATATATTCATAGATAAAGTATATTTTTAATTTTTTCAATGAAGCCGATTATCAGCTAAGCAGTTTCAATTTGAATATTCGGTTCTAAAATCAGAATAAATTCACCAGTTGCGCAAGACATTGTTTTGTAGTAAGTATTTCAATTTTTGTTTTATAAAGTGCCAATGGAGTTGTCAACGAGCTATTCTCACAACAAGATACCCAATAAAATGAATAAGAAAGTTGCGCGTGCCCTGCTTCAAACTGAAGAAGGATGTGGATGTGGTACATGAGGATGTGGATGTGAATTGTGGATCCCAAGAATAGTTTTTGGCGCAGTTTTCAATGAACTAGTAGTGCAGCAATGTTGTTGAAAAGCATTTTCCAAATACATATACAAATGTGCATAAATGTACAGTAATAGCGAAAGGCAGTAGGGTGTGTGAATTGCATTGGCTGCCACTTGCCAATTGCAAAATGCAATTGCATTTAAAATTTAATATTGGTTTTTCCTGCTCACATATTTCGGGTATTATAACTTAGGCAATTGGACTTGCAAACTTTTGAAAAGTAATGCAACTTAAATTTTATTCCTCTTCACAGCAAAGAAAATATTTAACATGCGACTGATTAGTTATGTATTTGCTTTAATTATGCAGTCTTGATTTGAATTGCACTTTTTAATCAATTGCTTTGCAGTTCTCAATTATTATTTTCAGTAATTAAATTACATATATTTTAAACCTAGAATATAGAGACCTTATCAATGTATTGATTAAACTTAAATTACTTAATAGATAACTTCTCAATTTATTCAAATTAATAAAGAAAATGAATATGTTGTGTACGTCAATTGATCCCGTAATTATGCTGAGAAAAATACAAATAATTTAAAAAAATGACTACTAAACTAATTCATTATAATTTAACTTTAAATTGACTAGAAAAGAAAAAATACTTTTTTTTTTAAATTGACTAGAAAAGATACATACTCATATTTCGGGTATTATAACTTAGGCAATTGGACTTGCAAACTTTTGAAAAGTAATGCAACTTAAATTTTATTCCTCTTCACAGCAAAGAAAATATTTAACATGCGACTGATTAGTTATGTATTTGCTTTAATTATGCAGTCTTGATTTGAATTGCACTTTTATATCAATTGCTCTGCAGTTCTCAATTATTCTTTTCAGTAATTAAATTACATATATTTTAAACCTAGAATATAGAGACCTTATCAATGTATTGATTAAACTTAAATTAATTAATAGATAACTTCTCAATTTAATCAAATTAATAAAGAAAATGAAAATTTTGTGTACGTCAATTGATCCCGTAATTATGCTGAGAAAAATACAAATAATTTAAAAATATGATTACTAAACTAATTTATTAAAATTTAACTTTAAATTGAGTAGAAAAGATACTGTTCATTTAAAGATGGAAAAGATTTACATTGACACAATTTCAACATACTCATAAATTAATATACTAATAAATTCAAAATTGTATTTATTTTACAATGTCTAAAAGTATGCTAAGCATTATAAAAAGTCTGTGTAAATTCCTTTAAGGGATTCGAGAAAAAATATTAAAAATTATTATACTACATATTTTATTTAAGGGATTTGAGAAGAAATATTGAAAGTTTTTATACTACATTTTCTATTTTATTTCAAATATTACTTTTATTAATTCAGAAGTAGTTTTTGTTTAAGATCAAAGTCAATAAATTTAGAAGAGCAAATATTTTTCGGCTATCTAGGTAATTAGAGAGTATAATGTTTAATTCTTGTTTATATGTTGCGGGATCTACGTCCTTTTTCTCCCTGATTGGAGGGTGTTTGAATTGTTGTGCGCTTCACTTGTTTGCTGTAAATTTCGTTTAGATGTGCAATTAAATTGTAATTAGCCTGCCTCTTCAATTACTATTTCATTTTCTATCTGTATCTCTATTCCTGCTTTGAATGTTTCTGGTTCTGTTTCGGTTTTTATTTGGAGCTTGTGGCAAATAGATCTGTATTTGAGCACATAACAAAATACCTTTCATTAGTTGAGGCTCGCTCTGCGACTTTGCCTGATATTATATGCCTTGATTTGGCCTCCTCTCGGCAAAGAGCTTAATTTAGTTTGTTATTAGTGGCATGCCACGGACCGTGCCCCTCGGTCCCCTTCAATTTTCACTCTTATGCGCCATTTAACTGTAATCAATTAATTCATTATTATTCGAATTTTGCTTTCTAAACTTTCCACTTTGCTTTATTGCATGTTTAAGTAGCTTTCATTATTAGTTATACCTTGTTGCACAGCAGCAGCAGCACGAGGGACGAAGAATGAGGTAAGTTAGAGCGAGGAGATGCCAAGGGGAACAGGAGGAGCAATAGCATTGCCAGTTACCAACGTTGCTTACCGTTGAAAGGAGCAAAAGCAATGCAAACTTGTCGGCAAGTTTTGCATGGCAACTTGCCACCGGGTTGCAAGTCCACTTATTTTTATATTCTAATCCTCTTCACGTACTTCTGTTTGTTAAGGTCTCACGGGTAACATTCCAACCAGATAGCCAACAACTGGGGCCAATCTTTCTTCATCAACATAAAGCGCGTTGTTCTCAAGGCTTTTTATAAGCTTTGCTTTATGTATGAACTGATACTGATAGTAAACCCTTTTTTCTTTGCCCAAAATTGAAGCCAATCAAGTTCAAGCTCAGCTAATTATCACACTGAGAGTAAGCAAGCTTTTTAGCTTTTCCACCATTTGAGTCTAAACTTATCAGATAGCTTCAGTTTTGTATAAGCTCACAAGTTCTAAGTCTTAAGATATCTTAAGATTGGTTAATCTCAGTCTCAGTCACATGAAATTTAAATAATGTAAAGCTTATTTCTTTTGAATAATAATTAAAAAACAAACGACTATAGGATACCCGTTATTTATATAATTAAATTTAAAATATTTTTTATTGCATACTTTTAGGCATTTAAATTGCTTAAAAACTTAAGTCAGCCATTGCACAGTGGTTCCTCCCATAGGCCAAAAATAAAAAGTCCAAGTTGAAATTTTGACTTTAAATGTGTCAACACTGTTTTAGAATTGGTCTAGCTATTAAACTGTATTCTTGTTTTTGTTTTGCTTTGGCGGTCCTCTTCAAAAATAGCATGAAAAGACACAACATAATATTGCAGAGTGAGCAACTTGCAAGTAGAGCAGTAAATAAAAAAATTAAAAGCCCATTTAAAACAAAGTTATTGTGCAATGGAAGGGTTTAATTTTATAAATAAAGGTATTATCTATACTTATACAACAAAAAGTATATTTACTTCCTGCTGTGTTTTGTGTAAATCGGTATTGTGTTAAGTACGTTTTTTAGACGTTCTGTGTTTGTCATTGTTGTGTTTCGTTAGAGTTTTCGTTATGAAGCAAAAGTCAGCAATCAAAAAATCTTTTTGTATATTATGAATTAACATTAGAAGATTATGTAAAGTTAATTTCAAGTGCCAATAGGCGCCTAGGCGCTTGCTATAAACAAAAATGTAACCTAACCTCAACTTTAAAAAAACACATGTATTTTCTATGGCAGCTATATGATATAGTCGTCTGACTTTGACCAAATTTGGTCAGAATGCATTAGGCCATCCCATATGCATATTGTGTCAGTTTGGTTGAGATATCTCAAACAACAAAAAAGTTGTTCATACTAAGACTTGATTTTCGACTGATCATTCATAATGATATGATATAGTGGTCCGATTTCAACCAAATTTGGTCAGAATATATTAGGCTATCCCTTATGCATATTCTGTCAGTTTGGTTCAGATATCTCAAACAACAAAAATGTTTTTCAACAAAAACTCGATTTTCGACTAATCGTTCCTATGGCAGCTATAAGATATAGAGGTCCGAATTTAACCAAATTTAGTCAGGGTGTATGGGACCATCCCATATGCAAATTCTGTAAGTTTGGTTCAGATGTGTCAAACAACAAAAAATTTTTTCATACAAACACTTGATTTCAGACCGATAGTTCATATGACAGCTATATGATATGGTGGTCCGATCCGGCTGATTTTTATACATAATCTTACTATAAATTTATAAAAATTTTGAGTTAAGTTTTAAGCCTCTACCTCTACTAGAAGTATTTTTGGCCGCCTTCCCCATACAACAGGAACCAGTGTGCATTGCCACCAAGGTTTGGTCTTACTTTACAAAACTAAAAGTGTGTTGGTTATGTTACAATTTTTTAATGTACGGATTCCACACTTGCTAAATAAATGGAAAATTTGTTGTTATTGTTAAAAAAAAGTCATTACCTCCTTTATATTTGTCCAATCTTGTTACGATTTAGTAGTATGATAGGTAATCATAGTAGTTAACGTTAATTAGTATAAAATTCTTAAGGGGGCTTAACTGCTTGGCTGATTTTAAACCTTTTTAAAAAAAAATCTTATTTGAAAACGGAAACCACCCAGAAGCCAATTGGCCCATTGCGATGTCTGATATACTGTAGGAAGCGAAAGGGTGTGGAAGGGTTGATGGGATATGGGGAAGGATACGTCGTGTCGTTCGGTGTCAACCCGCTGGTCTCTTTGGGCTACGCCCGCCCGTGAAACCAGCCAGTGGAGTGGAGCTGACGTAGACCCCCGCTCATGTGCCTTCTTCCGTCTTTGATCCGTCTGCATAGAACGACAGCTCGTTCTGCCTTAAAGGGGTTTCTTGCTGCCATTCTGTCCTGTCCGAGATGACTGCTGTGAAGCTGTCATTCCATTTGTGTTCTTGGACAAAGTACTCGTACTCCTCAGCCACAGCTATGTGTCCTACCGAGAGTAGGATAATGCTGTGCCCTTTGGCACCCGGCTTGAGGAGGCTCAGCGCCCTCAGCCTGACTGCGCTCCTTGCTGCCGCGTGCTGTAGGAATACGCCTACATACATATTGAATTAAAAAATTGTTTTTTTCCTTTGTACGAGGGCTGTTCAAATAGTTGTCGGCCTTTAAAGTTGGACGTCGAAAAAAAAGGTATGCTGCTGGCGGCACGGATAACTCCACTTCGGATCATTTGAAATGGAAGAAGTAAACGGCGTTAGATTCAGTACAGATCAATTTCGGAGCCCTTCATACCTACAAAATGGCGACCATTGAAAAATGAAAATCGATTCTGGGAAATTTTTTTGAAATTATAAATTGAAGTAGGGGCCATAATTGTGGCAATTCTGCGTCGATTGCACTTTGTTTTATCAAAATCGGATCTGAACTACGGGCGCAATCAGTCCCGCCAGCTCGAAAAACAGCTTGCATTATCATTAACATTGCTGGACAAAAAAGGCCATATCTCTTAAAGTATTTCGAGTTTCAAAAACCCCTTTTTGAACGATAATCTAAAATATCCAATCTATAAAAATATGAAAAAAAGAGGATCCAACCAATATGGCGAAATTTGAATAAATAATATATATATTTTTTCTTTTTTCATAAATGTTAAAACTCTGTATAATTTATTTTGTAAAATAAACTTAATTACTGTGAACATTTTTTTTAAAATAGACCTTTTTTTACGCTTCTGAGTTCATCTACCCCCTTAATATCTTGAAAACTTAGCGTGTGGTGGTTTTTCGCGATTTACGGAGGCGGAAAAGGGCGTGGCAAAAATTTTAAACAAATTTGAACTGCGTGGGGCTTATAGAAGTCTGTGTGCCAAATTTGGTTGCTCTAGCTTTTATAGTCTCTGAGATCTAGGCCCTCACACGTAAGGTCGGTCGGACGGATAGACGGACAGGCGGACATGGCTATATCCACTCGGCTGTTAATTACTTTATAGGGTTCTCCCTGTTACATTACAACGAATACAATATCCCCCTTTACTTTTTTTTTAAAGTAACGGGTATAATAAAGCTTCTGGAAATGTGTATTCAGTTACATATCATAATTTTTAATAAAGCTTTTTTTTCAAGAAAATCTTACCTTGTTATTAAACTAGGACTGCATCAAATTTTTTGTTTTCTCTCAGCGTGACAAATGCATTTCTAAGACGTGACTTTTTAGATATATTCGGATAAAACCATACCCAATCAAAATATTATGTTAATTAGCAGTGAATACTAATTCTTGAAAACCTTTTGGATTATCTACTATTTTCAATATATTTTTATAAAATGTATTTCATATTATTTAAAAGAAAATGCGTTCAGTTTTTAGCAGTACTTTTTTAATAAACAAAGCTGACAAAGAGAAAGATCACTTAAGATCAGGAATCTATTAAATACTATTTTTCTCTAGCGTTCATTCGAATGAAAAGCAAATATATTTTCCCTCATGTCAAAAAAAAAAAAAGCATCCTGCATCATTAGTTCAAACCACACCTGTTAAATAATGATTAGTAATCATAATCATTAGTAATTAAATTATTTTTGTTTAAAAGTCGAACCAATGATTAAATTACGATTATTTTGTGTTTTGCCCAATTATTTAATGATTACGATTACCAAAAATATAAAAAATATCTTATATTATTACGATTATTCAAAAATAATCAGAAAAAATCAAAAGAAATCAAAAATAATCGTTTTGAGTATTTCGGATTATTTTTGATTATTTCTGATTTTTTTGATTTTTTTAGATTATTTATGACTTTTTGGTGAAAAACCAAATTATTTTAAATTTTCACAATCAAAGTAGCCAAAGCTTTTGATTATAGTTGCTTTTTGTGCTGTCTGAAGCTAGAATATTTCCGTAGCTCACTAGTTAGAGATGCTGACCTGTCAGAGTTCCAGTTTGAAAAATAACTGGGTTCGATTCCCCCCGTCAATTGTAGTCAATTGTGTGTTTATAAAAAGAATAGTATTCAACATTTTTTTTTTTAATCAAAAAAGTCTAGAAAATTATTGCTTGCAGAATATTGGAGAACTAAGAGGAGCGCTCAAGAGATACACATTTATTGCGTATACAATCGAAAACAAGATAGTTATAATAGTAGTTGGATTGTGATCCGCACAAAAAAAGATTTGCCGATTATGAACATCTACAGTAGGGCTTTATATCAGGAGGGCTTTATATGACCAGCACAAAGCAACTATAATCAAAAGCTTTGGCTACTTTGATTTTGAAAATAATTTGAATTTTACAAAATAATCTAAAAAATCTAAAATAATCAGAAATAATCAGAAAAAATAAAAAATAATCCGAAATACTCAAAACGATTATTTTTGATTATTTTTGATTTTTTCCGATTATTTTGAATAATCGTAATAATTCTAGGTTTTTTTTAATTTTTCTAATCGTAATCATTAGATTATCACAAGTTTTTCAACAGTGAATTATATAATCATTACGATTATTTCTAATAAATGATCTAATTGATTAGTAATTCTAATTGAAATTTAACAGGTATGGTTCAAACATACCTGCCAATTTTCGATTAGAATTACTAATAAATTACATTATTTTTGGAAATAATCGTAGTGACTATATAATTCACTGTTGAAAAAGTAGTGATTACTAGGTGGAGTGAAAAGTAACCTCCTTGACCAAGAAAATGCGTTGTAATCGCAAAAAAGAATATGGTGCCTTCTAGTCCAATCATATTAAGGCATACAAAAAAAATTTCAACTCGATACAGTCATTTGTTTTTTTTTGAGAACCGATTATTGTTGACGTGTTTGGCATCATGTTGAGTATGAAAAAAAAACGGCTCTCGATTTTTCATGAAACATTATTTTTTGAGAAACAAAACGGCGAAGGAATCAAATGAAAAGTTGTATAAATATTAAAGGGCTAGTGCTCTTTAAGATTACACCAGAAAATATTGGTTATGAGAGTTTCGTGGTGGACAAAACTTCACTGGCGATGAAGTCCTCAGTGGCAGCCCCTCCGATGGGCTTTCACAGGAAAATGTCAAAAAAATACATGAAATGGTAGTGGTCGACCGGAAAGTGAAGTTCTGCCAGTTAGCAGATGCCACAAGGTTAAGTATTGTCCGCACACTCCGGAGCAAAAACACAAAAGCGAGCCAACTCTGAAAATCAACGTTTTAGGGCTCCCATTGATTCCCCATCTACCTTATTCGCCCAATTTTGCTACCTCAGACTATTATCTGTTCCCAAACCTCAAAAGATGGCTCATCAATAAAAAAAAAACAGCTCGCGAGAGAAGATCATCGACACCTCGTAGGGGGAATTTTGGTATTTTTAAAACCTGCCGAAAATCGGCTCTCAAAAAAAACAAATGACTGCATCGAGCTGAAATTTTTTTTGTCAGGCCAAATAAACACCAAAAACTTGCATTCTGATATTTTCTGATTACGTTGGCTTCTTTGATTGTGACAATCAAAAATAATTTGATTTTTACTAAATAGTCATAAATAATCAGAAATAGTCAAAAATAATCAGAAAAAATCAGAAATATTCCGAAATATTCAAAAAGATTATTTTTGATTATTTTTGATTTTTTCTGATTATTTTTGAATAATTGTATTAATTTTAGATTATTTTTGGGCAAAGCCGAAAAAAATCTTAATTTAATTATTAGTTCGACTTTTAAACAAAAACAATCTTATTACTAATGATTATGATTACTAATCATTATTTAACAGGTATGAATTCAAATAAATAATAATTAAAAGGTGAGTTTAAGCTGACTCGAGGTCTGATCTATGTCGATATGACACTATATCAACATATAACAACACACAACATACTTGCAGAAAGCAAGGAGCAAGGCTCGGTATACAGCTATCTCAAGAGATGCCAGTCTCTATCATCAGTCCCGTTGTGCTGACTTGACCAGCGACCCAAGCCTGATGTCAACTTTGAGACGCAAGAACCAGTTGAGAATTCTAAGTCGCAAATTTGAAAAAAAAGCTGTAAGGCTAATACCGCCCTCTGTGAGTTTTCTCATCAAATTTACTTATCTACAGATTTGTTGCAAAATAAATTCAATTTTTTTAGGAAATTAATTAATTAATTAATTTACCATTCAAATTGCTTCGGTATGCTTATTAAGGGGAAAGTTAAAGTGAAAGAACTTAGATAGATGCCGAATCATATTACTTTAAATCTTTCCTATATTACCGTGTGTATATTTCATTTATTTATAAGAAATCAACCAAGTACCATCAGCATTAGCATCTAATTTAAGAAAACATTCTACATTTGACAGAAATGAGCGAATTTGCAAGTAATTCATAAGTTGTCTCATAATCATAAAAGGGTTTAGCTCTACCATCATATCATTAAACCGGGGGGAGGTTCTTCCCATTCTCCCGTGGGTCATAAACGTTTTGTTGTTTTCAGTGTTGACTTGATTGTTGAGCTCTAAAACGCTTTGCGACCAAAAACTTGCCGTCGAAGTCGCATAAACGTCGACATCGCGGCGACATTTATTACATTAATCGTTTGCCACGCCCCTCCCGACCACACACACCTGCAATTTCATTGATAGTTGTTGTAGTTGTTGCTATCTTTGTTGTTGTTGTTGTTGTTACTCTGTGTTTGCTTTGTGTTATAATGCCAACTACTCGTACTTTTTGCTGCTGTTTTACGTCGTGGCTGTTGATTCTGCAGTTGCTGAAGGTGCACCCACAGATCCAGCTCCTAACCCACCTTCATCCATCCCTCATTCCAGTCTCCGTATTCTGCTGCTAACTTGGCCAGGTGCTTTGGCAAAAGTTTAACGCTGTTGTCGTCGAACTGAAAGAAACGAAAGCAAAAGCAATCGAGCTGAGCTGGCTGAATGGGAACCAATTGCAAACTATGTGAGCAGCTTTCTCTGCCCAACTTTGATTGAGCTTGGGATGCTTATGCCCCTATCCTACCTCTACTCCTACCCCTTCCCCGCTCATCAATCAATTGGTATTGGTGATAGCCAAAAGTTGAGAGCAGATATATGACCCCGCTCACTGCGTCAGGTGAAAGCGCTTTTATAATGTTATAAAACAAAAAAAACCTCTTTACGAGGTAAAAGTCTAGTGACGAAAACATTTTCATGCCCCAAAATTTCTGATATCCAATTTTGTGACGAATAATATTAAGTTTTACATATAAATTATTTTAAGCAAAATTTTGGCACTCGGCACATTGCGCTAAAATGTATCAATTCTTCATACCAAATAAAACTCACTCACTGTTTTGCGCAGTGCCGAATGCAAAAATTTTGCTTAAAATAATTTATATGTAAAACTTAATATTATTCGTCACAAAATTGGATATCAGAAATTTTGGGGCATGAAAATGTTTTCGTCACTAGACTTTTACCTCGTAAAGAGGTTTTTTTTGTGAGATATCAGAAATTTTTGAATAAGACCTCAGAAATTTTGAAATTGCAATATTTTTTGACAGTATAGCTTTGTCAACTTTGATTATTGTTTGTACAAGCTAAAGCAAATTGTCTGGCAACACTTTACAAACACACATGCCCAGCGCAAAAGCTATCAGCACTCTTAAACTCTGGGTGCTATGACACTTTGCTGCTGCTATCCTATTCCCATTCTAAGTAAAATGTATGTATTCAGCTAACAGATAATTTCCGCATTAAGCTGCAAGCAGTGCAAAAAGCCCTTCGAAATACCTTTTCAACGATATATAGATCGCATCTGTAGCTTCTATCGTTTGGATGCTATGGTGGTTTCAATTTTAGCGGTTTTTAGCGATTTCCCGCTAAACTAGCGATTTTTCGCAAAAGTCGTAGAGCAAACGTTTCTAGATTTTTGAACAGGAACAAGTCCTCATTCAAACATTTAAGCTATCCAAACAATCAAACTGGCTGCTATGACACTTTGTTGCTGCTGCCCTATTCCAATTCAAAGTAAAACGTATATATTCAGTTAATAGGTTATATCTTCCAAACCTATCGGTAAAATTTTTTGTGTCATATATCAAAAAACGCGAAATTTTACAAACTAAAACATATTGAAATTTAAAAAAAATCGTTAGCGGCGTTTTCTCAAAAACCGCCAAAACGTGGGGGAAAATACCTTATGTCACCTGTAGCAATTTACCTATGTACTTTAGAAAAAAAGTTAAAAGGTATGCATAACAGCCCTTCAAAATACCTTTTCAACGATATATAGATCGCATCTGTAGCTTTTATCGTTTGACTGCTATAAGGGTTTTAATTTTAGCGGTTTTTAGCGATTTCCCGCTAAACTAGCTTTTTTTCGAAAAAGTCGTAGAACAAACGTTTCTAGATTTTTGATCGGGAACAAGTCCTCATTCAAACTTTTAAGCTAAATCAACGATTTGATCCTTACAAACAAACAGACTGACTTTTCATCTCGTTTTGAGAAACGCACCAAAAATTTCAAAATTAATTATCTTCTGAACCAGTGATCGGATTTTGATGATCAAGGTGTCATTCGACGCGTATTTTTGATTAGAATAGTTAAAAATTAAAAAAAAAATCAAAAAGGCTTCAACGGCCCCATTAGCTCCAATCATTTAAATTTTGCCCCTCCCACTTACACCTGTTTATCTCACGAACCAGGTGAGTTTTCAAAAGTCTTAGTATGCACATTTGTAAGTTTAATTGATACCTTTCGATCGGTATATAGCTCGACCTGATCGGGCAGTCATAGCAAATTTTCCATTCTTCCTGTGTATATATGCTAGTCGCTTTCGCACACTTCGTGCTGCTTTCGTCACTAGCGCGGACTGCCGTCCGCAGTGATATACACGGAACTCCCCCTTCGCTCCTATCCCCTTTCTCCGCCCTTGTCATCCAACCCAACCTTCGAACACGCACGTAACCTTTTCTCGGAGCGATCGATGTCGATGGGACTGGGAATGCTGCAGGAGCGAGTGCCATCCACTGTCAACGGCCTGTTGGCAACCTTTTTAAAGAACATCAATCGAGAGGGCTGCCCGAAAAGTTGCACCACAGCTAAGTTATACGAAATTTCTAAATTCAACACCAAAAATTATAGTTTTTTGTTCATAAGTATGTTTGCTATAAAAATGTTACTGTTAATTAATGAAATTTTCTTATTTTATTTTAATTTGCAATGTATAAATATTTCTAAATTCAGGCAAATTCTATATTGAAGAAAATTTTCTTATTATTTCGAATATGGTACATATACAAACTAATATATTCAAAGTTATATATTTTTATAGACAATGGAAGAGGGGTAGACTATTTGCTCAATAAACTTAATTAATGTTACCAAACAATGTTTTAAATTATTACTGTAATATTATACCATAAAAAAACCTCTTTACGAGGTAAAAGCCTAGTGACGAAAACATTTTCATGCCCCAAAATTTCTGATATCCAATTTTGTGTCGAATAGAATTAGTATTTACTTATAAATTATTATAAACAAAACAGCTGTGCATCAGCTGTTCTACCGTTCCACAAACGCTGTCGATAGGCCATTAATCGATATTTATTTGTGGATTTCGTTCAAGTTGCTGGATACTCAAGCAACGAAATCGAAAAGTTTCTGCCTCAGTTTTTTTTATATGAAGTTTGGCAGAAATTTTTATTTTCCGCGGTGGTGGATACCCGGCTTAAAGAGACTTTTTTTATGGGATATCAGAAATTTTTTTAATTAAGGCAATTTTGTGCTCGTGCTCAAAATCTAAATTTCTTTTGTTTGATTTGCGCACAGCTGTTCCCTTCATTTTCACTCGCGAAAAAATTGTCGACAATATATTCCTGAGCTATCTGTCAGTTGTTCTCTCAGTCCACAGACGCTATCGATAGAACAACTATCGATTTGAATTTGTGGATTTCGTTTAAGTTGCTGGATACTCAAGGAACGAAAACGTAAACGAAAAGTTTCTGCCCCCGTTTTTTTTTTTATATGAAGTTTGACAGGGGTTTTTTATTTTCCGGGGTGATGGATACTATGCTTAAAGAGGTTTTTTTATGGGATATCAGAAATTTTTGAGTAAGACATCAGAAATTTTTTGACAGTATTACTTTGTCAAAAGGTGTTTATTGTTTGTACAAGCAAGAACAAACTGTCTGGCAACACTGGTCCCCTTTACAAACACACCAGACTAGCGCAAAAGCTATCAGCACCCTTTAATTTTGGCTGCTATGACACTTTGCTGCTGCTGTCCTATTCCCATTCTAAATAAAATGTATATATTCAGTTAACAGGTAATTTCCGCATTACGCTGCAAGCAGTGTACAGATGTACATGCAGTAGTGTAAAGGTAAAAGGTATATTCAGATAATAGGTAAGATCTTGACCAAACAAATTTTGACAGATATGTGTTATATGTCAAAAAACGCGGAAAAAAATATTTTTAAGTGATTTGATGTGTAGATTTTTCTTGAATAGCCAAAACATGGGAATAAATACCTTGTTTGACCTGTAGCTGTTTACCATTTTAAATTTTTAGCGGTTTTTAGCGATTTTTCGAAAAAGTCGTAGAACAGACGTTTCAATATTTTTGAGCGGGAATAAGTCCTCATTCAAACATTTAAGCTAAATCAACGCTTTGCTACAAACAAACAAACAAACAGACAAACTGACTTTTCATATCATTTTCGGAAGGCGACTAAAAATTTCCAAATTAATTATTTTTTGAACCAGTAATCGGATTTGGATGATCGAAGTGTCATTCGACGCGTATTTTTGATGAAAATAGTAAAAAATAAAAAAAAAAGGGTCCAATGGCCCCATTTGCTCAAATAATTTATTTATCGAGCCAGGTGACTTTCCAAAAGTCTTAGTATGCATATTTGTAAGTTAAATTGATATCTTTCGATCGGTATATAACTTGACATGACCAGACAGTCATAGCAAATTTTCCATTCTTCCTGGTAATATATGGGCTTATCCTGAGTTGCGGACGTTACATTTGCACGGAAATTTTCATGTTTAAACTGATACAGCTCGCGTTCAGATTGGTGAATTTAAATGAAATTTTCTGAAAATTGCATTTCATTGAAAGTACTCTTAAACCTATTTTAAGATAAAATCCTTACTGTTTTTGAAAAAAAATTAGGCTTGCTGAAAGTTCCGTTGCGGCCGTTACAAAGAATGGAAGTCGATTTGAGGTTAACGTACATTGGCACATATATTAGCGAATTTTGCATAGTAAACAAAAAATATCCATATACAAAAAATTAAGTGGAATATATGACCATATCAATCCATCATCAAAAATAAAGATAAGTAGTCTCCTTAATTAAAAATTTTAGTTTTTGTCTGTTGCGGACGTTACGTTGCGGACGTTACACTTTTTACACACACACTTCTTTTCAAATTATTAATATATATTAAATATTTTTTCGATACAGTTTTTATCTTAAATAAAAGAAAATTAAAGAAAGTTTAAGATGAGCTAAGCCCTAAACACTCAGACGACCGATTTGCCCACTCTTTTGGCCATTGAAAATACCCCTTTTTTTCCAAGGTTTATTGAAATTTAGAGGCAAAAAAAGGAATTAATTGATTAGGCTCGGCCATGAACAACCAAACCACCGTAAAATCATTTTGATTTTGTAATTTGAAGCCTGAAATATATTCTATAACAACAAAAAACAACTATTATTAAAAAACATGCAAATTATTGACAATTTAAGGTTTTTGCCCTTGGTTTAAAAATTTTCGGATTAGCCCATATGCTAGTCGCCTTCTCACCCTTTGGGCCTTTTTTTGTCACTAGTGCGGACTGCCGTCCGCAATGATTTACCATTAATATTTAAACAATAATAAGATTACTGATTTTTATAAACTTGAAAAAATATTCCTTATGTCATGGTATATTTACTTACAATAACAACAACCTTAATACATGCTAATTATACTCAGCCTTTTCTTTCAGTAATTTTTTGGACATTTAGCAAATTATGTTTTTACATATTAAGTATGACAGTCTAAAACTTTTTGTACCAGCCTCGTTCTGATTTGGGCCTGGTTATGAATGGTTTATGTTATTTCGGAGCTCATTCTCGGCCTCGGACTGAGCTTGGGCCTGGTCCTGAAAGATTTATGTGCGTAAATTTCATGCTGACGGCATCAGGTGATTTAACACTTTAGATAACTTTAAGCAGTTTATAGTCCAGCTAGCCCCAACTCTCAGCTTTTCTTTCCCAAAAAACCAAACAAATATACAAACGGGTGTACAAACAAACAAACATACAGACAGACAGGGAAAGTTCAAAGTGGGCAGTGGGCGGTGAGTCGGCGAGGGGACAAAAGTTGTATTTTTATTATTTTATTTTATTGCGCTTACATCTTTAAATATGTTTGCTTGCCTTGTTGCCGACATTCTGTCCTGTGAACTGCCACCCGTGTCCTTCCTCCCCTGTCCTGTGTCCTGAGTGCTTCTCTAACTTGCCACCATCCTTGCTTCATACGGGAGTTAGCCTTTGGAATTGATGTGTCTTTTGGGGTCATAAAAATTACAAAAATTTCTTTCGCCTTTTTGGGCCGATTGTGTGCGATTGAAAGGAGCAGAAGAAGCAGCAGCATCGGTCCCAGGTCCTTTAGATAGCCTGCGAAGGATATAAATTATATTGAGTGTTTTGAATTAGTTTCTTATGTGGCACGCATGTGAGCGAGAGTGAGAAATGAAATTAGATACGTGCTGGTTGGGGAGTTAATTTGTGCGAGCCTGTGATTGCTCGAGAAAACTCCCTCTGATTTTCAACTGATGGACGGACTAGGAGTGTTTCACATTTTGGGATGCTTTAGCTGATTCACATTAAATGTTTAACTGTCTGGACCACAATGCACCACAATTTGCAGTGCGCTTCGAATCCTCCGGGATGGGAACGAGTGCAACTTTGCAATCGAAACACAACAATGGCAAGCAATTACCCAAAGTACAAAAAAAGGAAGCAAGCAAAATATATATGTATATGTATAGATAGAAAGCAGGGAAAAATAGGAAAAAATAGAAGAAATTGAACACGAAAAGGACAAAGCACGAAAAGGAAGTGAAAGAGCGAAAATATCATCGTATTGTTAAGTAACTGCAAACTGCAAATCCATTAAACCACAACAAGCTTGGGGAAATACTACGACTAGAACAGAACCAGAACGACAGACAGATCGAAACAGATGGAGCGAGGGAGGGAGAAGGAAAGAGATGGGGAAAACTGATGCCAACAGAGTTTTAAATTGTCTTCTCCCTCCGCTGACACAAAATTGACTGAAAATTTTTGTAGTGCATCGCACTGAGAAAGACATTTGCAAATATGTGGCTTGAAGGGGATTAGCTCCACATCGACAGACAGATGGCAGTTGGGTATGCAAAGATAAAGGATTCTGTAGTCAGTCTTAAGGCTGTAAACCGATTGGAGATCGGAACCATAAAACACGTTCACTTTTAAATCGATATATTTGCACGTACGAATCAAAAGTTTGAAGTTATATTTAAATTATGAAAAATATTTCCCTTTGGGAAACGTTGGGCAACAAAACAGTTTTTAATTATGTATATTAAAATTGTGTTCACTTAATTACATTAATTAAATATGTAAACACTGCAATTTAAATCAATTTCATTTAAAAGCGAAATGAAAATTTATGCTGAGCAAAAATTGTTGGATGGATTTTGATATTGATACTGTTATCGATTGAGTATTTATTTATTTTATTTTATACAAATCAATAATATTCAGAGTATGAAACCGAAGCGAATCACGGTTTAGGTTACGGTTTCGGTTCGTATATCGATTAACGGTTACACAAAATCTATGTGTCGATTTCGTAACGGTTACCGGTTTTATGTATGTTTCGGTTTTGAAATATCAGATCACAAATAAAATTACATTCTTTGTTAAAATGCTAAAAATAAATTATCATATAAAACGAAATTCTTTGATTTCAAGACAGAAGATCTATTGATTCAAATTAAAAATAGAAACCCAAATTAGTTTAAGAATCTATTATATGTTTACATTTTAACCATATTACTGAATTATATGCTTGATTGACCAAATTAAACCGTTATACAAAAATCAGTTACTAAACTCGTTTTTCGGTTTCGGTATAGTAAAAAAGTTTTTTTTTAATTTATGGTTTTGAAAGATAGTTGGAAATAAATAACTTGATAACTACGCAAATCTTATAAAATTTAACTTTTCACTTATAAGTATTTTCTTTTTTGAGAGCTTGTGTATTTATGGAGTCTGAACAATATTCACGATTAAAAAAAATGTTCATTTTAAATGGTCTTCTAGATTTTGGTTAGTAGAGGGTTACAATATTAATTGGGGCTATATCCCGTGATAAACATACTTCAAATCTGTTCTGTTGTATTGCAAGTATTGCTCTATAGTGGTGTATCCATACATTTATGATCGAACTTATATCATAAATCTATTTTGCGAAACTTAGAGCTCGATGGGCATTGAAATACTTAGAATATATTCAAAAGCACTTTTTCTGTAGTCATTCTTCATTGTCATCCTTAAAAGCTTGACCAATGCAGCTAACCGCAACAAGCACCTCACCCTCGACATCATCCCCATCCTCATCTCTATCCACTTCTATGTCCCCATCCGCATCCTCAATCTCTCTCTAGCTCTATCCTCTTCTCTAATCCGCATTCGATGAGCCACCCAACTATGAAAAATTTACTCTTTGCAGCATGCCATTTATATGTCTGTTGGAATCTGGCATCGTATTTTAGCATGCGGTCGGACCTTGCCAACTGGGCTAACAACGGATAAGTGAAGGGGTCTTATATTTCTTGGTTGGAATACCTTAAAAATTAATTTAAACATCACTACCGGCTAATATTGTATATTAAAAACGAAGCAGCAACACCAACAAATGAAAGCGCATAAAACATGCAATGGCCAAAAAAGAAGCATAAACTTTATATACAACAAAAGATGAAATATCTTGGTTAGTTGGTTGGTCGGTCAGTCGGCTTGGTTAAATTCGGAGATAGGGGGTTATAAGTACTAGAAGGGCGGGGTGAACTTGAAAATTGCCTGTGTGCGTGGAAATTTGTCAGTCTTAGTTCCTCTCGGGGACTAGAAATATTTTACAAAAAATTCGACGAACACATTTTAGGCTCAAGTTTATTAGCTGCCGGCCGTTACCTGCGGTCAAAGGGCGCATCGCCTGACCTGAGAGGACAGACATTCAGTCTCACACCCTCTCACTCATACCTCATTCACCACCTCCCCTTCCCCACCCTCCTCAACCCTCTCATTGCTGCTAGACCCACTCATTCATTCATCTTTATTGTCAAGCGTCATCAAATCACTGCCCGTTTTTTAAACTGCAGCGATGCTGGGCTGCAGCATTGCCAGATAGAATTATGCGAGAGCAGTCGCCAACTCTGCGCAAGCTCCAGCTCTCTTTCGTCGGTCGGCGCTCTTTATTGTTCACTCTTCTACGCTTAATGCTGCTCGCTGCACTTTTGGCACGCTTTTAATGTTCGTCTGTTGCGCCTAGGACAATGTTTTTCTTATTGTATGCTGGCGTACGCTCATCGGAACTCGTCGTCGGCTTTGCGCTTCGTGGGTGTTCTAAAAACGAAGCTCACGGCGAAGGTCGTCGGCCATAATGTTGTGCGGATGTGTCAGTACACGTTTGTTGTTTGACGCGACAACAGCAAGCGCAGTCAACAGTGGACGTAGACGTAGTCGAAGACGCCGCGTCGTTTGTCGTAATTCGCCATGGCAAATCTTTCTAATACGTGAAACGTGAATGTGAACGCGGCATTACAGTTGCAACGGTTAAGAAATCGAGCAAGAATTTACAGCCCAAAGTGATTATGCTCAATGTTTTTGTGATTGGAGTGTGGATACGGATACGGGTACAGTCAAGCTTTGAGCACAACTAAAACAGCCAGACAAGTAGGTAACATATCGATTGATGCTGTACCACTGCTCCTATCCTTGCCCCCACACCCTACCCTAACCCACTTACCCCCTTCCAATCACATGGTCTTGACTAAAAGTTCAATTTCCTGCGATACTTTAATTGAAGCACAGTGCAAACAACATGCGACTTGCTCGCACACTGCCCAATTGCTCCAACTGGGTAGTCAAAGCGGGATGAGGAGGGGAAGGGGGAGTGATGACGGGGGGACGTTTGACTCTGGTCAGTCATTAGTCATTTGCTCATTTCCGCAAACGCAGACGGACGTACAGCACTTGTCAGCCAATAAACAAGCGATGGCAGCGTCAGACGGATAAACGAGCAGTTGAGGTGGGAATGGCGGGAGTGAGGGTGGGGTGGAGTGAGAGGGGAGGGGGGAGGTGGAGTGTAAGGGGATAGCCACTCACATTGCTCCCTGGGCACAAAAATGAATGAAATGCTGTCGGACACTTTCATGTCATGGCCTGTGATGGAGTCCAGATGAGTTGGTCAGAGTTTGTGTGTGTCGATGTCTGTGTTGGTTTGTGGCTTTTAGAGTTTGATCTTTCAAATGCATCAATACACAGTATGTCAAGTAATTATATTGACCAAAAATGGCGTAATTGTTTTTAAATCGAGGTTTTAAACCAGCAGTGGGCATGAAATCTGAATTCGGAAGCAGCCGCTAGCTCCCGGAGCCCATGCGTGCCCACCGCTGTTTTAAACTAAGCATTTTTTTAAAAACCAATATTAGTTACATTAAAATCAGAACATAAATTGAAAACTAAGAAAACAATATGTTCTTTTTAATCTTGATTCCATATTCATTTTAGACTTATGTTATACTCATGAAAGTCCCAATAAACGCATTTCTGTTTAGTCTCGTTCAATATTCACTTTCAGTTCATACAATTCTCTTGACCGTTTTTTCTTTGCGCACTCAATATTGAAATGTACTCCACAGAATTAAGTATAGCATACTTTGTGGATGCCGCTCAAATTATACTCTGAAACTATTCTTCTGATTGGTTATTTCATATTGATCGGCTTTTTCTTGTTTATCACTTACTAAAGAAATTGTTCTAAAATAAGTATGGCATATTTTGTGAGTCATCATCATTATTCACTCTTCTTTATAAACGAAATTCCCTTTAATAAACATACTTAGCATAATTTGTGGATAATCTAAAAGAAATGAGTTTACGCTGCGTATGTGGAATGCATTTTAAGGTGAACTGTGAAACTACGAATAAGTTCCCTGGAAACAACTGTCCATTTGTCAATATACGTCACAGTCTGAGCTCGTTTAATTTTCTCTCCACAGATTTGCTGTGTGATTTGCCTTGTTGAATTTCCCAACAGATATCTGTCTGTGTACAATACGAATACCATGTATGTACATACTTTCCTGTTGATATCTTTCTGATTGATGTGATATGTAGTCAAGTGTCTCTGGGGCTGTAGGCTCTTGGCTCTTGGCTCTGGGCTGAGCTTAAGATTTTCTCGAAAGTGGAACGCATGCGAGGACTGGCAGCTGGATATGTGTCATGCATTCATTTTGGAATACAATAACAGAAGCAGACAACAAGCATAAAGCGTAAAGCATAAAGCGTTAGCATATGTAGGTGTGTATAGAAAAAAAGTTAAAGCAACACACGTAAGAAAAAAATTAAACCTGCAACGCAACAATGGAGGAGGCACTTCTCACTCTGTCTCTCTCTCTCTCTTTCTCTCGCTCTCTCTTTCTCTCTTTCTGCAACTACTCAACCTGTCGCACATAACCCAGTTTGTTGATGTTTCTGCATGGTTCCAGTTTTGTCGCCCGTCTGCTTCTCCTTCCTCCGTCGTTCACATTGCCGTTAGATTTCTTTTTAGGACTTGACTGACGGCCCTCAAAACGACGAAGACGAACCTCAGCACTGGCTCTTAGTTACTCAGTCCACAAAGTCCACAGTCCACATAGCTCTCCCTCTCTCGCTCTCTGAGTGGAACCCAAAAAAAGCAGCACTTTGATGGAACTTGTTTTGTAATTGTTTTTGTGTCGAGCTGTGTGTCATTTGTTGTTGTTCTTATTGTGTTTTTTTGGTTACTGTTACTGCTGCACAGTGGTAAATTTTGGTAATTTATATGTCAATTGAGAATGACTTGTAAAATAAACGGGTAATCATATTTGAATTGTACCCAAAAAATATTTAATTATGTATTTAATTTAAAATATTTCAGTTTTTTCCTAAGCATTTATTTCTTGCCTGCTGGCTAGAATTTACCACTGTGTGCTGTTTCTGACTCCTTTTATTTTGGCTTTTCTTATACCTTCGCATAGCGAAGAAAAGCGAGAGAGAGAGGGAGCTCCCCGGGCCATTGTCACGTAAATCTGTGACAGAAATTAGCCTTGTTGACAAAAATATGCCTGCTTACACATTATTTGTACAAACAAATAGACAGGCCGCAGTTATGGCGGTCACGCAGGGAATGCGACTACTATCTCCGAAGAACTTTGGAAGGGAGGGAATCGAAGGGGAATCGAGGGGCCCTTGCCAAATTTGCATGGGAACTGCGACAGTTGCTCATTTTATGTATAACGAAATAAATAAAAAGAAACAACAACTTTTTGTGTTTTCCTTCTCCCTCTCCTTCTTCTTATCCTCCTTTTTTTTGGGTTTTTATTTTTGGCACACAAAGTGATAGAATTTTGGCCCAAGTTGATGATGTAGGTTGAGCTGTCACCGCACATGGGCATAGACTAACAAAAGAAGGTCAGGTTAGTGCTCAGAGGAGCGTGAAAGTAATAATAAACAGAGTTTTCTGTCTATGTTTTTAGCCAAAAGAAAAATACGCTCTCTCAAACGCAACTTGGCCTACATACTACTGTCATAACTTTGGGCTAAGAATTCTCTGCCCTTTCTGAAATCACTTCAAACTAATTAACATTTCGTAAACAAATGAACACCAACTGCACGTCATGCCCCCAAAGCTGATGTACTCGTATTTTCTACCAGTTGAACTGTCAGTCAAATCTTAAATAGACATACTTTGATAATGTTTGGTGGGCGTTTACTAGCCAAAGCCCCCTCCAAGATCCCGAAACTCCGAAACCTTCGGAATGATTGAGTGCCCTTGACGTCCTATGAAAATGTCAGGTTGGGTTTTTCTACTTAATCTAACTCAGCAGACTGCAAAATCCAAAGAATTTTAATCACTTTAAGATGTTGTACCCATCGAGCACTAGTGTTAAATCCTGCACAGCATGTTACAAGAAATGCTGCAGTCTATTAATCCTTAAGGTTATGTTAAAAAGGTGTGGCAAAATATTAATTTAGCAATAAATATTTTATAGCAACATAAGTTGCAATTATTTTTTTAGCATGTATAATCTCTGAAGTTATTGTAGATAATTGTTTTTGAAAACAAACGTTTGGAGTGTTGGTGCTTCTTAATCGGAGAGATTTCATTTTTTCGAACACATTTTAAAAGAGACAAAAATTGACTAAAATTGTTGTTATTTCACACAATATATTTTTACTTCAAGGCTAATACTTTGTTATAGATCTCATAAGCAAGAAACTAGCCCCATTATCGTAAACATGAATACAAACTTCCCATTACCAATCTTTGCTCAAGTCCCCGAATTTAATTTAATTTGTATTCCTTTCTAAATATAAACTTGGTTTACAATTATTTCCTCTCCAATTAAGCTTTTGACGCCAAACCAATCCCAAATTTAATCTCTATAAAAATTCAAATATGTTGCCCCAACTCAAATCTCGGCCTTAATCCAATGTTCCAAATCACTTGTTCGAATTCAAATGAAGGTCATGTCAAACACTTCATCCGCAGACATGAAATGGAAACGTTTACGCCTCAATTTGTGAGGTTGCACGCCATCTAGTGGTCAGTTTAGTAAGTAGCCTTGTCTATTGTGCTATCGTCCAACTTTATGTCACACGCTGATTGATTTTTAATTACTAGAACGAGCACGGAATATGGGGAGTAGGAAATGAGAATGGGAAATGGAGAAGTAGAAACAGAGCGAGTGAAACGACATCACAGATTGATGTTAATCATATGTGTGTGTTTGTGTGTGTGTGTGTTTGTTTGGGGAGTGGAGGCAAATCGAACGATTTGTGACTGTGACATGTCCGTGAAATCATTTTTGCGTTAGCCAAACGAATACGTCTATGAAATACGACGGAAATTAGAATTTTATCATTTCGGGTTTGTGTGGTGGAGGGGGATAACCGCTGCACTTTACCGTTTGCCAAACCAATTTCACAAATTTGTGAAAAACTGGAAATCGAATATTATCCTGATAGTGCAAAAGATCCATTTACGTGACTCGGAAAGGCAAATAAAAACGGTTTTCGTTTTTATTGAATTCGGTTAAAAGCGATGGCTGTTGAGTTGGAATGAAGGGGATGAGGCAGCGGGGGCGTGGCAGCCGCACAGACAACCGACAGCAGCCAGAGTCAGAGTTGGACCGACATAAATAAACCTCAACTAAGCCGTGTGTTTTGACATAGATTTAAATTGACATGGCTCTGCAAACAAAAACGCAGAACGCAGAGCCAAACAGCAATAAAGTGGAGACAACAGGTGGTTGCGTTCAAAGGGGGAAAGAGGTTAAAGACTGGGGATGGGGAACGGGCGGGAGGCAGACGCTGCTCATGTGGCAAGTGAAAGCCGCACAAATTTGCGTCAAGGAATTCGCATCGCTCGAGTGGGTCACACTCACATACTATTCACATTGCGAATAGCATTCATATTTGCCTGATGCCCAGTCGCTTGGCCATTGATACGAGCACAAAGACAGAAAGCAGAGAAAAATATAAATGCAAAACAGTTTGTTATTTAACATATTTGACGGCGCTTGTCCTTTATGGAAATTGCCTGCCAGACATTGTCAGACCTGGATGACAAACAGTCGGAGAATTGGAAGAATAGAAAATTGTGGTGAATAAAGAGGGGTGAACGAGGGGGAGGGGATAACCCTTTGACAATATTGCTCTTGGAGCACTTTACCGGCTCGTTGGCCAAAGCCAAATAGTCTAAAATATTTGCCAGGCAAACATCTGGAAAAGCGGAAAAGCTCTGGGCAAACACAGCAAATTGAAAGGCACACGCGCAAAAAAATGTGCGTGTGGACCAGACCAAAACGATTTCAAGTGTGGCTGAGGTGAAAATGGCAGTGGGAAAATGAAAACACATCCGACTCTCTGGCATTGGCTTGCATGAATGACAATTCTTGAAAAGGGCCAATTTATAAAGACTTACTTTTTAATGAAGCGAGCTAAGAGCAGCAAAAGATACCCGAGATACGAGATACAAGATACGAGATACAATCACAAAGCGTGTGCTGACAACAGAAAGCTAAAGAAAGTGGAGAATTCTATTACTGGCAAATGGAATTCGAGTTGAATTGTTAGACGAGACACAATTAGAGCATAAGAAAATGGAAAAATTATGATGGACAGAGAGTCAAACAGCCCCACATGAATGATATATGAGGTACAGCGTGTGATTCTCCGAGAGAAAGTCGAGAATGCAAGTGGAAATCATAATGAATGCAAACAGAGAATGACGAAAGTAAAATGTTGCTCACACACACCCATATACAGGCCGTATCCATTATAAATGATAAGTACCGTAGAACAACACATGTGTGGGATGAATCGATAAATACATTAAAATGTTCCACCTAGACCAGATGTGGGGAAAAGTAAAGATTGCCGTGGGAAATGGAAACAGAAATAGAATGAAACAAATGGAATTTTAGTGAGAAAGGTAAATAATGAATGAGGAACTTTGTAAGTTATAATGCTACCCAAAAATAGCTTCAATGGGTAATGTGTTTTAGAAAAAAATCATTAAAATTACAAGTAAAATGTTAAAGTGGAAATTAATGAGTGTATCAAATTGCATTTAAAGAACACACACACACATCAATCAATTACTTATTTCTCTCAATACATTTAAATGTATCCTTCAATTTTATTCTTAGGAGTTTAAAGACTTTTTAAATGTAGTTCAATGCCATTTGCTCTGCGAAAATATTAAACTGTGGTCTGCTATTTGGCACAGTTGCCATTTCTATGACATGTCCATTTTCAAGCTGACTTATGGAATGTCGGCTAATTGGGTTTCCGAGCCAAAACGTACTTACCCCATTGCAATGCGAGTAGTCGTAGTCGTAGTCGTTCTTGCCTGGGCATGGAGTGAAACCAAATCAAATCACATAACATGTCGCAGCCATAGCCACCAGCTAACCGGGCTAACAACTAACCCACCTGTCAACATACCAACTAAGCAACCAACCATCCAACCAACTTGTCAAACAGCTAACCAACCAACCGACGAACCATCACGGTCAAATCCAACTGTTTTAATCAGCTATGCTAATGACGTGCATCACTGCGGACGGCAGTCCGCGCTAGTGATAAAAGTTTTCTTTTACGCTACGAATAGCTTTTCACTTAGCTGGCTGAGGAATGCACATACTATAGATACTAAGCTAGAGGCTGAGGTATTTCTTTCCTCACCCACCCATCAATAGATTTTGGCTTCCATTCCAAGCACTACATTGCATTCCCTTTTACGAATATTTTACGGTTTTTGTATACACTTTTCGATTCGGGTAGTATTGCTTTCTATGTGTAATATGCTATTGGCTTGGTAAAGTTTTCTTTTATTATTCTCAATCAGCCTACATATACAAGATCATTCTGGGATTCTTTAACTATAAAATCCTTATGACATCTCTCTCTCTCTCTCTAATTTTATAAGTTTTATAATGCTTAATTTAATTTTCTGGCATATTTATTTAGTATTATTTTTGTCTTATTTGTCTTATCGAGCAAAACATTAATTTTTAGGCTTTATACAATTTTTCTTTATTTATTCATTTTTTTTTGTTTGAATGCCTTAATTTGTTTTAAATTTAACTTTTCTTAACTTTTGAGCACCAAAATGGCAAACTTTGATCGAATTACAAAAATAACGAAGATATGCTTTACAATATTGGATGTTTTAACCACATAAGTATGTACATTCAGTTGTAAATTTTATATCCAATACTTACAATGTTTTCTGTTTGAATGTTTGAATTGTTAACAACTTTTACGTAGTTGAATTTTGTAGCATAATATAATAATAAAATATAAATCATTTAATTTTACTTAAAAGTGTAAGGAGTAAAATAAAGGCACACACAACTTAGTTTAGTTTCTTTTGTCTTTATTCTTATGCGTTGCTTATTTATTATTAGATTTTTATAATTTTGTCGCAGAGTGGATCATTCCTTTTTAAGCGCTGTATACATACTGGCTCATTCTGTGTGAGCTACTCTTTGTTCTTGTTCTTTTAGAGTTGCCAGATTGCTGGTTAACATATGTTTAATAATGTATTATGGGTATTCCTAAGTTAATTTAGATATTATGTAAATGTCTAATAAGTTAATTATAATTTAGTACTAGTTACAGTTTAGTTATAGTATTTACTTATATAATATGTATTTATACCTTACAGTTCGGCCATCCTGACAATTAATCGTCTCGATTATATACAATTATTGCTAGTTACTTATTGAGTTTTTCTGCTTCTAAGGTTATATCTTTCTATTTTCTTATTTATTATACACTTATTATTGTCGTCTTCTGACTCTAATTTTTTATTTAAATTTCCGTTTTCTATGTCATTTGCTTTTTCACATTTTTCTTCATCTGACTGCTCATTTTCTTTATCATCTGATTTTTGATTTTCTTCATTGTCTGACTTTTCACTTTCTTCTTCAATATCTGACTTTTCACTTTCTTCTTCAATATCTGACTTTTCACTTTCTTCTTCAATATCTGATTTTTCACTTTCTTCTTCTACATCTGACTTTTCTTTTTTTTCTTCTACATCTGACTTTTCACTTTCTTCTTCAATATCTGACTTTTCACTTTCTTCGTCAATATCTGATGTTGACATTTCCTTAATGTTAATCCATGGTTTCATGTTTGCTGCTTCCCAGATTCCTTTGTATGGTATTTGTGTTAATTGAAATCCTTCGACGTCGGATACAGCATATCTGTCATTTGGCAATACCTTATCTATTTTGTACGGGCCTTTATATTTTGGCATTACTTTTTTACATGCTCCTGGTACACTTACAAAATTCTTTAAGACCACATAATCTCCTTCTTTATATTTTCTCTGGACTCTTCCTTTGTTTTTATGTTGTTCATTGTATATCTGACTCTTTTCAATATTGTTTCTTGCCATTGATCTTATTTCATCAAGATTTCTTTCTTGCTCTATTTCATTTAAGTGTTCTCTTAAATAGTCAATAACGACTCCTCTTTGACTGACTCCGAATAAAACTTCGCTTGGTGTTGTTCCTGTACTCCTATGTACAGTGTTGTTTAAGGCAAATTCAATTTCTGGGAGTACATTATCTAGAGACTTTTCTGTTCCTGCGCTTGTTAATTTTGCTAACATTGGCCCTAGGCATCTATTTATCCTTTCGACTTGTCCATTTGCTTGTGGCGATCCTGTAGCTATTTTTATGTGTTTTACATTATTTGTTTCTAAAAATTCCTCAAAGTCTTGTGATGTAAATGCACTTCCACGGTCAGATACAATTATTTTTGGTCGACTGTACATATTAAAGAAATTTGTCAAACATTTTATTGAGCTTTTCGAGTCCGTTGATTTCGTACCGTACAATTTTACAAACTTTGAAAATCCATCAACAACTAGTAGTACATGTTTCTTTTGTGATTTTTGTAGTTTTATTGGACCAAAGTGGTCAACATGTATTATTTCAAACGGTTTGTCCTTTTTAGGTATGCTGTGTAATAAGCCTTCGTGTCTTCCACATTTTGATGAGTACGTAATGCATTTTAAACAATTTCTCACATGTTCTTTAATTTTTTCGGTCAATTTAGGGAACCAATATGACTTTGTTATCGCACTGTAAGCCTTTTCACAACCTCTGTGTCCCATATTATCATGATATAACGTTAAAGTATTTCTTTCCATATTTCTGGGCACATAGAATAAAATTCTACCTTTGTATTTCCTGAAGATAAGTCCATTTCTCATTTCGTATTGGTTACTTTCTTTTTCTTCTAGCTTTATGCGTATGTTAGATATGATTTCATCCTTATTTTGGCATATTGAAAGATTTTGTTCAAAGGTGTTCTCTTCTAAAACTAGAATATTAGATATTCTGCTTAACGCGTCAACGTGTTGCATTTTCTGACCATCTCTGTGTTCGATGTCATAGTCATAATTTTCTAACTCTAATGCCCAGCGTGCAATTCTTGGGTTAACTTCCTTTTTGTTTAATGTTAAAGATAGCGAATTACAATCTGTTATTATTTTGAATCTTTTACCGTGTAGATATATTTTGAATCTTCGTAAAGCGTAAATTATTGCTAGTGTCTCTAATTCGAAACTGTGATATTTTGATTCATACTCTGTAGTTCGTTTCGAAAAATAAAATATTAGGTGCATTTTCCCATCATCCTTTCTTTGCATTAATATTGAGCCAAATCCAATCGAGCTGGCATCACAGTGAAGTTCGGTGTCGTGTCTGGGGTTATATATAGAAAGAATTGGTGCGTCTATTAACTTTTGCTTCAGTGCTTCAAAACATTGTATTTCTTCTTCATTGAACTGAAATAATGAATTTTTTCGAATAAGATTGTATAGCGGCTTTGCTTGTATAGAGAATTCTTTGATAAATTTTCTAAAATACGAGCATAGTCCCAAAAAGCTATGCACTTCTTTTGTATTCTTTGGTATTGGAAAATTTGTAAGTGCTTCTATCTTGTCCGGCTTTATTCCGTCTTTTGATATTATATATCCTAGGTACTCACACTTTTCTTCCACAAACTTGCATTTGTCTAGCCTTAATTCCAACTTGTTCATTGTTAATCTTTTAAATACATCTCTAAGTGTATTCAAATGTTCTTCGACTGATTTAGACGCTATCATTATATCATCTAAGTATATAGCTACCTTATCTGCTCTAATCATATCATCAAATACATTGTTGACAAATCGTTGAAAAGTCGCTGGCGCGTTTCTTAGCCCATATGGCATTTTAGTGTACTCGAATTGTCCCATAGGCGTTACAAATGATGTATATTTGACAGATTCTTCTTGAACATTTATTTGATGAAATGCACTTTTCAGATCAAGTAGTGTAAAAATTTCTTTGTTTGCTAGCTTATCAATTAAATCTTCGATTAAAGGTAATGGGTAATTGTCTTTGGGTGTAACTTTGTTTAGTGTCCTATAATCTACACACAACCGAATATCTCCTGTTTTCTTTTTAACTATTACAATTGGTGACGCATACTCAGACTGACTTGGCCGAATTATTCCTTTTGCTACTAAATCATCTATTACTTCTTGAACTTGCTCTTTCTCTTTGTACGATAATCTTCTTGGCTTATAGTGAAAAGGTTTTTCATTATTAAGTACTAATTTTAATTCACATTTCGTTTCAGGTTTTTCAGGGCGAACGCTTTTAAGATAATATTGTTCAAATATATTTTGTAGTTTTGTTATGTCATTTATATGAATATTCTTATTTTTAATTATTGGACAGTAACTTTCATCTTCTAAATCAATAGTCATTATATTGCGACATTCTTTTTCCATTTCGGACATTTCTTTATCAATCTTTGTTTCTAATACCACACCACTTTCTTTATATTGATAAGCCATTTGTATTAATTTATTACTTTTATTTGCATGACTTACTTCGTCTCTTATTTTTATTGAATCATTATTATTATTTTCCATTTTGTTAAAACTGTTTCCTAATATGCTTGCATTTGAATTGCACTTAGTTCTCTTTTATATAATTCCATTTCCCGTAGCATTAGATCAAATTTCATTTCTTCGTAGTCCTGCATTTCGTACTTGTTTCTTGCTTTTGCCTCTATGTCTTGCGTTTTCTCGATATTGTTGCTTACGCTCATGTCGCTTTTAATTTCACCACTGTTGTCGCTTACGTTGTTGTTGCTTACGTCGCCTTGTATTTCGTCATTGTTGCCGCTTACGCTGCCTTGTATTTCGTCATTGTTGCCGCTTACGCTGCCTTGTATTTCGTCATCGTTGCTGCTTTCGTGTTCTTGCATTTCGTCGTTGCTGCCGCTTACATATTCCGTTATTTCCTTGTCTTTGTCGCTTACTTTGAATTCGTTGTTGCTGCTTACGTTGTCTTGCATATTCGTGTCGGCACTCATCTCGTTGCTTACTTTGGCTGACCTTGAATTATCGCTGACTGCTTTAGTTTTGCGTACATCGATCAACCGTTGGATTAATTCGGCTTTTTTTCCATTTAATGGCAAATTATATGTTTCTAGAAGGCGTTTCAGACTTTCCACTGTGTACTTTTCGTATTCTTGATCACTCATTTTTGCGAACTTTTTGTCTGCGAGATTTTCTTTTGAGTTTGTATGTACAGTTTGTCAAGTAATTGTTTGCAAAGCCTTAAAAATGTAATATTTCGACTTTAAATAAGAAAATAATAGCTTATTATATATATTTGGAAAGGTCATTTAATTTTCGTTCAAATGATGCAAAAATTTCCTTAACCCATTAAGTACCCATTAAAATATTCGAATTTTAAAAAAGGTCTACTTTTTCAACTTTTTTCCTCGATTTTTTCCAAAAAATGTTGGGATGCAAATTTTAAAAAATACTAGCAAAAATATTTTTGAAAATTTTTTTTGCAGTTACTCTTAGAATTGTTTCCAGAATTTTTTTGCATCCCAACATTTTTTGGAAAAAATCGAGGAAAAAAGTTGAAAAAGTAGACCTTTTTTAAAATTCGAATATTTTAATGGGTACTTAATGGGTTAAGGAAATTTTTGCATCATTTGAACGAAAATTAAATGACCTTTCCAAATATATATAATAAGCTATTATTTTCTTATTTAAAGTCGAAATATTACATTTTTAAGGCTTTGCAAACAATTACTTGACAAACTGTATATGCGCAGCGCTTTGCATGTACGCAGAAATTCTACTTAGTAGGCGATTTTGATTTTGCACCACTTCTGATTATTGTAAGGAGTAAAATAAAGGCACACACAACTTAGTTTAGTTTCTTTTGTCTTTATTCTTATGCGTTGCTTATTTATTATTAGATTTTTATAATTTTGTCGCAGAGTGGATCATTCCTTTTTAAGCGCTGTATACATACTGGCTCATTCTGTGTGAGCTACTCTTTGTTCTTGTTCTTTTAGAGTTGCCAGATTGCTGGTTAACATATGTTTAATTATGTATTATGGGTATTCCTAAGTTAATTTAGATATTATGTAAATGTCTAATAAGTTAATTATAATTTAGTACTAGTTACAGTTTAGTTATAGTATTTACTTATATAATATGTACTTATACCTTACAAAAGTATAATTTAAAACTTTTAATTTTTTAATTTTTAGTTTATTATATGTATTAATGATGCTTAAGTAGCTAGATCTTCCAAAATTCTTCTCTGTCAGAAATTTCCCTTTAATACTATTACAATACTAAGAAAATAAACAAATAATGATATGGGCTTATATGATATTTATAGCTAATAAACAAGCAAAGAATCGATTGTATATATACGAGAAATACAAACATTTTCCTTTATAGGGCAGGTAATCTTCGACTTGTCAAATGTTGCACTTTTATTTCGTATTTTTCTATATTTATTCGTATTCGTAACGCAGTTTGTGTCAAATGCAAATTTAAATCTTATTGAAAAAGGGGATTATGTGACAGCAGCAGAAGCACCAAGAGTAAAGAAGAGGTAGCGATAGAGGTCTTAACGTGGGTGATGATTCTTGCAACAAAGCGACGTTTTCCCAGTGTTTTGTGGCATCAAAGATGGAACGAAGAAGATGAAGGGTCGAGAAGGAAGAGGCAGAGGAACAGGGCCGTGCCTTTGCATCCATGTACGAGCTGTGTAGCTTTTTGGGCTGGCAGTTTTTAAATGGTTTTTTGTGCTTTTTTTCTATTTTCCTTTTTTGACCATAGTGCATTTCAGTGCATTTATAGTCATATCATTTCGACATCATCTCACTCGCTGCCTTCTCGTTTTTCATATAATACAGATTCTGCAGCAGAGCGTAGTCTAATCCCACGGCACCGTTAGACATATCAACATATGTTTAATGAGATTTCAGATCCAACCAAAAAACTAAAAAAAAGAGGAAAAACCTCTACACGCGAACAATACGAAATCCAATATAATGCCAGAGACATACAATTTTTTCACAATTTCAAAATGTTTTATGCTCCAAGCATCTCAGTTTCTTTGTGTGTGTGGTGTATGTGTGTGGTGTGTGTGTGTGAGTGGTGATTTTCAATATTTTTTACCCATATGTTGTAGTAAACGAGGGAAGAGAAGGACTATGGGTATATTTCAAAGCTTTTGTTATCAATATGTCGCCTGCTTATTGAAAATAATACAATATGAGTACGTACATATGTCTGTGTGTGTGCGAGATCTGTCCGCTTTGTTAAATCCAAGCGTATGTATCTGCAGCTCGGCGCTGTGCTTTGTCACCTGTCTGGGAACAGCAACAGCAACAAGTAGATCATCATACAAAACATTTCTATCATCGATCCACCATTGTCATAATAATCATCAATTGCATTTTTTGTGAGTTTCATTGCAAAAAATGCTATGAAAAACATTGAGAAGGCTTTGGTTAAAACTAGCACACAAAGTGTGGGAAACACACACAGATACAAATATGTATTTATGATTATTTGATTATTTGTTTTTGGTTTGTTATTATGAACAAATTTCAATAGTGACTCGCTTCATGATCGCATTAAATATGCATGTTACAAATGTCAATGCCAATTATGTATGTGTGAGGGTGTGTGGTCGAGTCTGTGATTTTGGCCAAATGCTTTGCACGTAGTCACATAAATTCCTAAGTCAAAGACACACATTGAGCTCTTCTTCAATAGAATTCACTTACATATACACATAGATAGATATATATTAAGTATTCGGCGTATCTCAATTTATGTTGTGCTTTGTTCGCATTCGATTCGTGCAGGATTTGACTCGTGTCCTAATTGAAACATGCTCGTAAATACATTTAAGCCAAACAGGACAAAATAATGATGCTGATTAATTCAATCAGGCGAAATGGAGGAACGCCCACTTCTTGATTTACCAATGTTCCAAATGGTTCGCTCATAAGCCCAGTTCTGAGTCCGACCATCTTACGGAAATGTTTAGAATTCCGTTTCAGTGTCCATCTCCGTTTTGTTTCCGTGTTCAGGTTCAGGTTCAGTGCTTTTATGTGTGTTAAGTAGTTTAACACGCTAATGTGATTCCACCCCATTGCTGAAAGCCACTCTTAGCCACAGCTGATGGCATATCAATGACTACATAATACAAAGACGACCCCAACCCTTATTTAACTAAAAGTTAACGTGTGCTTTGTTATTCGTTAGGCAATTGAGCATACATATACTACTCGGCCAAAATGGCTTATTTTATAGAAATCTTAATTAGCATTCCAATGTGAATTTGTTTGAAGTTACAGTTAAATAAGAAGAACGAAAATTTGGCATCCCTTTTGTTTATAAATAGTAAACAATATAGTGTTTTTGTAATATAAATAAATACATCAACTTTTATTTTCTGATGTTTAAAATTACACAAGTGAACAAGGTATTTGTTGATTAAGAACTGACAATTGTTTTAAAGTTTCTTGGGACGCTGAATATAATCTGTACTTGGTTTTTTTTAAGCTTGACTTTGCCCGATAAACCGCTAAGAAAATTTTATATTATTATTATTTTTTTTTAATTAAACAGCCATGTTTTTTGGAACTTGATTGCTAATTTGAGGTCGCTGGCTTTAAATCTAATCCCCACTTTTCTCCATCACCTGGCGTTTTTAAATTACAAGTACTCTTCGAATCTTTGTTTTTTATACCCTGTGCCCATTGAAAATGTCGAAAAGGGTATATTAGATTTGTGTTATGTATGTAACAGGCAGAAGGAAGCATCTCCGATCCCATAAAGTATATATATTCTTGATCAGAATCAATAGCCGAGTCGATTGAGCCAAGTCCGTCCGTCGGTCTGTTTGAACGCGTCGATCTCAGAAACTATAATAGCTAATTTGGTATGTGGGTTGCTGGGTACCGGACGCAGGTCAAGTTTGTTTTAAATTTCATATACACTTTGACCAAATTTGTTTAAAATCTGACTACTATATCATACCGCAAATTCGAGCGGCGTTAAAAATTTATTTTTTATATGCTTACATACATATTACTAAATCTATTATAACCAATATTCTATTTTATGGAGATTGGCACAGGGTATCTTACAGTCGAGCAAAATCGACTGAAGCCGCAACTCCCCGCGAGCGAAGCGAGCCGGGGGTAGGCGAGCGAAGCGAGCAGGGGCGGAGCCCCCTTGTTTTTCCAAAAATTTAAAAAAAAATCAATAAAATCATAGGTGATTTTCAAAATTGTTTTTATTTTTTAAAGAAAGAAATTTAAAACATTTAATTTTTTATGTACTGAAATGTATTAAAAGACTTGAATGGGTTGCCTTTAGATCTCATTTTATACTCTTTTAGGTTGAATTCTTAAAAAACTTGGGAGTCGGAGACTTGTTTAACAGACATCTGCAAAGGTTACTTATAGTGTAAGTTTTGCTATCAAATCGAATCTCAATCAAATCGAGTCAACTCGTGGGGTAAATCAAAGTGATAGTTGCACATATTAAAGATGGAACTTTACACAGTCCATTAAATGGAAATGTCTGTTGACCTTGACTGTTTATATTATAAAGTCCATCTATCAAAGCAGCGGCGTTGTCAAAAGTAAAAAGTTCAGTCTACTATTTGAACATGACATTTGTCAGGAGTCAGGAAAAAAACAAAGAGACAGATACAAATACAGATACAAAGAAGGAGAAGCAGAGCAAAATAGCGACATATCAACTGAACCTTAAATCTAGTTATAAAGAGGCTGGGGAATGTGTTCAGGAGCTGGCAGCAGCTGTTGATGAAATGCTAGCGACAATGACAACAATAACAAAAACAACCAACAGCAACAACAACAATAACAAGCAATCTTGTCAAAAAAATGGAAAATGGAAAGACGACAAGCCAAAATGGAGCTGGGCAGCTGCGAGGCATATGTACGAATATGCAGACATTCGAATATAACATGCATACACATAGATACATTTTCACACACATACACATGCGGCTATAAAAGTGAAAAATGTTAAACGAAATGTAAAGAAAAACTGACAACAGGAAGACGCGACGCAATGAAGCATAAAAAGTACATTTTGAAAAAGAGCTGGTGACTTGATCGACCTCGAGCTACCCTGTGTCCAGCTGTGTGGTGCCACAATATGTTTTTGTTGATATTTAATAGTTTATTAAATTACTTTGATGTATGTACAATGAGGCACCAAGTCGCTTGTGAATGCCAGGTGGCGCTGGAAGAGATTTTCATACTTTGCCCTTTTAAGAACATTGTATTTGTGGGAAATTTATAAAATAAAGCTCTTAGTCAAAAAATCTGTCGATTTTTTTTTATATTTTCTGTGCTCCGACTTCAATTTTCGCTTATTCGGAATTCATTTTCACGCTTGTAATCAATCCGAATTCTCACTGCCACGCCCACTTGCCCCCTGGCATCAACTTATGCAAATTGTTGCCACCCCCTGGCACGCTTCGTAATTGCTTAAAATTTTTATAAAACGCAAAAAGAAAAGAAAACGACATACCGAATTTAATTTGTTTTCGCTCGTTTTGTTCGCGTAATTTTTCGTTTTCGTCTTTTTTATTGTGTTCTGCTGTTGATTCCCATGTATTTTATTTTACTTTTCTATTCATTCCTTTTTGTTGTTGTCTAGCTTGTAATATTTATAATCGAATTGTGTAACAGCGGCAGCAAAAATAGGAGCCAACAACAGCAACGGCAATAGCGCCACATGCCAACGCAGTGCGACCAATTTCAAGAACTTGCCTCGCCTGCTTCAGCGTTATACCCTTTAGCTATGTTTGGAAAGTGGATGTGACGTGTTAGCTGCAACATGGACAAGGAATGAGCGATAAATTTTTATATTATAGAAACAAATTACAAATTAAGCACAGGTAAAATTATAATGCACATTGGAAGACGCGTTTTAGTCTACTTCTATAATAATAAATGAAATATTAAAATATATTATGTTTCAAATATTTATTGTTGGTACCTCACAGTCGAGTAATCTTAACATTGCAGTATTCATGTCATTTTCTTTGCTGCAGGTTCAAAACAGGTCCCCGCATAAGTTGCATTAGTAGCTACCAGTTGCGAGTTCCGTTTTGATTTTTTAAAATGTTTGCCAACATTGCCATTGGTATGCACACGCGTGGACCTCGCATAGTTGTCCTCAACCTCAGCGTCGGCCTCGGCCCAAACTCCCTCTCGTCCTGATCTACATTCGCAGCGTCGTAGTTGTAGTCGTAGTCATCGCTTGTCCTCGACAGGAAGTTTTGCCGGCATATGCCCAGCACGTATTGCCCTTATAAATTGTTGCCAAATACTAACGGAAGACTCTACAATTGTATATAGTATATATAGTAAACGAATGTATGTACAAATGTGAATTGCAATTGTGTGTTTGTAGTTGCCTTATTGCAGGTTTTATGGTATGCACAGGACAATTTTGCTTGCAGTTGAAAACTCAAGCAAACTTTTTGCCTGGCCATGTTAACTGCCAGTCAATACGAATACGAAACAGATATGGCTTATTCGTGCTGAGTGTTGTTGCTGTTGATTTTGTTGTTGTTGGCATTACTATTGTTTGGAAAGCCGAGACCTTATGACTTATTCAGATGATGTTGGGTCGTCATCTCCTAGCAGTGCGTTCATTTTTGTTCACCGCTCGTATGTCCTCGTCTGTTCTGTTTGGTTCAATTCCGTTCTGTTGACTTGTTCTGTGGCTCTGACTCATGTCATTAATTATACGATATAGAGCCAAATTAACAGCATTTAATGGAACGTAAACTACGCGCGCGAATTTATTGATCCATGACTTTTGGATGCTCTATTGATAAAAAGTTGAAACATCGTAATTGTATTGTATAT
>JBAMBL010002358.1:0-22186 GCA_037043405.1 Drosophila subquinaria | reverse complement strand
CCCATATATTTAAATTCGCCACACGTTCAGAGTGTAAAAGTACCACAAAATCCGTAGAGTTAATAAACTCAACTCACATTACTACCCAAATTAATTGAAACATCATTGCTTATAAATATAATCAAAATCGATGACGATTTATTGTTTGATAACGTTTAGCTAACTAAACTACTACTTAATATAAACATTTAACAATATTAAAAGTTTATCGTATTTAAACTATGATGATGTGTAGTTTGTTCAAAGACATAAAATAATAATAGGATGTGAATCTATGTGATCACAAACAATTTAGCACAGTTAAAAAAGAAGGTTAAGAAATTGTTGTTCAATGAAGTTTAACAAGTAATTAAAATGTGTGAAATGCATAAAACTAAAACTTAAAAATATGCAGGATTACAAACTAAGGCACCGAATTGGTAGCAATAGCAATTGGCCAAGTTGTTGGACCCTTTAATACAATATCCTCGAGAGCAGTCTTAATCTTGATGAATCGACGCTTGAACTCCAGACCGCAGCCCTTGGACAGCCGGAAATCGACGAGTATTTTGCCATCCATTTCAATGATGTGCGCCTTGAAGACCAGACGCAGTTTACGCCTGTCGATGGTGGACACGGTGACCACGCCATCCTCGCTGACCTTGCAGGTGTAGCCGCCCAATCGCTCAATGTTGCCCACCAAACGCTTGATGGTGTCATCCCAACGCGTGGTCACAAAGAATCGCGTCATGCGTCGCACCAAACGCTGGAAATAATTCTGTGATGCGCTCTGTGTTTGATTCATTTGCGTGGCCAGCAGCAAATCGTCGAGCATCGCCGGCTGGGAGAAGCAATAGGTGAGACGCGCCTCCTGCACCAAAGCCTGTCGATCCCCATCCCCATCCGCCGGGTTAAGGCCACAATCGCTGTCGCTGCGCAGCGTGGGCATCGGTTGGGAGCAATAATTGCGCGATATGGAATCATCCAGATTCGTGCTGAGATGCGCGCTCGACTGCAGACGCTGCCTCTTGGCCTTGGGCGAGCAAATCTCCAGAGCGGCTGCCGAGTCCACCAAGTCATAGGAACGATCTGCAAAAATGGTTAACGATCAGAAATTAAATTTAAGTAGATTTATAGATATAAAAGTAAAGTAAAGTAAAGTATAAACTTCAAGTAAACAAAAAGAAAGCATTGGCAAATAAATGATAAAATATATAAGAAAGCAAATGCAAAAACCATTTGGTTTTTGGTAATAAAGCTCTATGGAATATGCACACAACACCATACAGCTAAAATCACCAAAGAGCAAATAATGTGCAAAACAAAAGATGAAACAAATAAATAACAAAACATAAATATAACACTGTGCTACAAAAATGAATCAAAATAAAACTTCTGGGATGGGACTTAGCGTAGGTTGTAGCTAAGTAGATAAATAAATTTTTGTTGCATACTCGAAATTTTTTGGTGCACATCGAAATTTTAGATTATGGCTTCATCATCATAGCTTCATCAAATACTCACTGATTTTTATTTTCTTTAACGGCTTTGGCAAGAAGAAACTTTGGTTTTTAAACGTGCCATACTTGTGTTAGCTGGATTCAATTCCCTTATTAGAGTATTTTCTATGTAAGCAAATTTTGTTTTGATTTTTTTTTTTACATTTTTTGACTTTGGTGATGTTTTTGAACTACCATTTTACTAGAAACCCCTTAGACTTGTATTTTTATTTAAAAAGAACACATTTTCACGAAGTAAAACGTGTGTCTATTTTCCAAATCGGGCAATAATTGGCAAATTATTGCCACAGAAATCGCTTTCGCTTGAATTTGACTTAAATTTGTGTGAAATTTATGTCAAATTCAAGCTAAAGCGATTCTTGTGGCACCCCTGATAGATTTTCTGTAACAGAATTGCTCAAAATGTTGATATTTCCGATAATATTGCCCCATTTTCCCCTGCCCTTTATATTCCATTTGTAGTTGCGTAGTTAGCAAAGGAGTATTTTTCCAATGACTTCTTTTCCAAAAAAAAATTAATAACTTATTTAAGTATCACTCGATTTTAGTAATCTAAAAAGCAGAAGATGTAAAATTAAATGTTTTTTGGAACTACACGTCAAAAATTAGTGGCTTTCTACAAATTTTACCAGGGGTGCCACAAAATTGCTTTCGCTTGAGTTTTACGTAAATTTGTATGAAATTAATGTCAAATTCAAGCGAAAGCGATTCCTGTGGCACCCCTGATTAATTTACGTTTAAAGTAGGATAAAGTCGCAAAAAACTTAAAAAAATCCTTATCTTTTTACACGTAGCTCCGTCCCTCCCTTATCCTAGATTGCAGTGTAATACACCGTTAGAAAGGTGTTACTTTTCACTTTCCAACGAAGTTTTACAATTTATTGTAGGATGCATGGTTTAGGACATTTTTTTACCGTAAGCTAAAATTTCGATGTGCAACAAAAATTCTAGTATGCCACAATGTTACCTTCAACTATATCTACAACCTGCGCTATGTTGCATCCCAGAAGTTTTTTAGAATTTAGAAATTTGATTTAAAACTGTTGGAATTTTGTTGTTGGTTGTTTGGCAGCGTCGCCAATGCTTTGGTAATCTAGCTTTATGAAGTATTTAAATCTATCATACAGCTAAAGCGCCAAAGCAATGGAAATGCAGCATTGAAAATATATTTATCACTTGATTAACACTTAAGAAACACACTTGATTGTGGCATGCAACATGTGCGACACAGGCACAGAGCGACCCTCAAAGTATGCAAAGCACAAATGTGGATTGAGAGTCACTAAGTACCTGAGCAGCAACATGTGCTTAGTTTAAGTAAACACGACACCTTTAAACCTGACTTTAATCCAACTCTTACCATGCTCGGCAAACTGCATGTTGCACCATTTGTGATCGAGAATCTTCTCGAGCGTCAGACGCGTGCCAGGACTGCTGGCCAGCACTTTGCGCAACAAGGATATGGCCAAGGTGTCCAGTTTGCTCCACGGCGTCTGCGTCTGCCAATGATCGTTGTCCTTCCAGTTGATGAACTCGCGGCAAGTGGCCGACGGTTGATCCCAGGGCAGCTCTAAGAATATATAGAAAAATCAGACAATTTAGTTGTGAATATATATATTTTTGGGGATGTCAACAATCCGTGCAATTTAATAGCTATTTACATTCGTGCACTGGAACAGAGAATGTGCGAGGTTTTTATAGGACTTTTCTTTTTTTCTTTTGTCATTTTATTGTTTAACATTTATTGCTAATTTATGTTATGATTGTTTTTTTTGTTTTTTGGTTGTTTTTTTGGCGGGTGCGCTGGCAAGCAATTTAAGCTGGAGCTTTGGTATAAAAGCTTTAGATGATACAAATTGGATTAAACAGTCTACAGCTAGAATACCAAAGAAACAGCAAAAATGAAAGTGGCAAAGAGTTGCAGTATATATAATATATATATGTGTGTATAAATAGTAAAACAATAACAATGTGGCAACAAACACAAAACACAATAACATTTAAGTACGATGAACCTTTTTTTTTTTATTATGATTAACAGTGCCTTCGTATGGATGCGAAATGTGAGATGAGTTTAAAACGCGTTTGTTAATATTAAATGTGATTAATTTGTTTAAAATGTGCATAAAATAAAATGTTTTTTGTATTTACACATCAAAAACAATATCAAATAGACACACACTTAAGTATTTTTTTAAGACTCACCTCCCGCTAGCATTGTGACCAGGATGACGCCACATGACCAAATGTCCGCTGGCTGTGCGTGGTAGGGCTTCAATAGAACCTCGGGCGCCACATAAGGCAGCGTGCCACATCGCTTGTCCAGAAGACGCTCCTTTCCCTTACATCTGTGGGAAATGAAGTGAGGGAAAATAGGAATAAAAGATTAATTTAGTGATAAAACATAAAATAAAATATATAATAAATTAAGATATGTACATATTTAATACTAATTGTAAAATAATTGGGGGAGAGTGCTTGATAAATGGAATATCCAATTAATTTAAGGGAGATACATATTTGATTCTTCTTAATACTATACATATTTCAATTTATAAACAAATAAGATGTATATAAAATAAAAACATATACACTCAGACCAACATTTATTCGTACACACTTTTTATACTTTAACAGCTATGTAAGTCGTCTTTACATTAAAAAAAATATATTTGGAAAGGTCATTAAAATACCGTTTGAATGATATAAAACTTTCCTTAACCCATTAAAAATCCATTAAAAATTTTTAATTTGAAAAAGGCAATTTTTAAAATTTCTTCCTCGATTTTTTCCAAAAAAATATTTTGAGGCAAAAAAAACTGCAAGCAATTCTAAGAGTGACTGGATAAATAAATTTTCAATAATATTTTTGCTAGTATTTTTAATCATTTTTTGAAAATCCTAAGAATGACGATTTTAACCCACTTTTCCTCCTTTTCATACAAAAAGTGCCTTTTTTGCAGTCACTATTAGAATTGTTTAAAAATTTGTTTTGCTTCAAAACTTTTTTTTAAAAAAATTGAGGAAAAAAGTTTCAAAATATACCTTAACAAGAATTCAAAATTTTCAATGGGTACTTAATGGGTTAGGGAAAGTTTTGTATCATTCAAACGGAATTGAAATGAACTTTCCATTGATGCCAAAATATACATGAAGTAGGTTCAAATTATGAGTAGATTTAACTTTAAATTTTGTCAAAATAAATATGCCGACTAGTGTACAAATAATAAAATAAATATAAAATAAAAATATATACATATTTAATACTAAGTCTTAAATTTACAAAGGAGAGTGCTTGATAAATGGAATATCCAATTAATTTAAGGGAGGTACATATTTGATTCTTATTAATACTGTACATATTTAAATTTATATATTAAATTACTATATTTTGATACTGAATTTAAATTTAATTACATTGATTATGTTTCTCTAGCTTAGTTATCGATTAGTCAATATTAGTTTATATTATATTATTATATTTGCTTGTACCTAATACCTAAACATTGTGGCCATGCCAAAGTCCGATATCTTCACATTGTCGTGCTCGTCGAGCAGTAAGTTCTCCGGCTTTAGATCACGATGTGCGATGCCTCGCTGATGCAGATAATGCAAACCGGACAGCAGTTGTGTGAAGTAGCGCTGTGCCTCATGTTGTGGCATGCCAATGTCGGGCTCTGAAATGAATAACAAAATATATATTTATTAAATTAATCACATCAAATATTACCACTTATAAAAACATAGCAAAATTTAGTAGTAATAACAAAGAAAAACAAATTTATTTTCAAACAAATTATGATGTTCATATTCAAGTCTAGACAGACAAATGTATTAAAAACACGTCTAAACAGCTGCCATGTCCCTATTAGATTAGAATTACTCCACAAGCAATCAGTGCACGTCGCACTAGTTTAAATTAGCAAAATGCCAACAGCAAGTTGCAAGTTCTCTTGCCACATCAGTAACAATTCCCCGCCTTACTCCCCCATCATTTTGTTGGACACACGCATTTGCCAAATTGTCATTTGCACGTCTGTCGCTTCGTAATCAAGATCTGTATCTAGTCATTTCAGCTTGTCGTCAGATGTCCAGGCTGTTTAATTTGCTGTCCTTCAGGTTGTAGTGTCCTCCTCCCATCGACAACAACAACAACAACGTTGTTTGCTTCAATGTCAGTTTACATTTTGTGTGCACATATTGACTTGGCTATAACTACGACTGTTGGAATTCTAGTTAGGAAGGTGTTTTACATGTGAAACAGGTTTAAGAATCTATTTGATTATTGCAAAACTATCTATGTATCTATTAATTTGACAGAATGTTAAGATGCTACTTTTGTGGAGAATTGATATTAGGCAGCATATTTTATCTTTTTAATTATTTTTAAAATATTTTTCTTCAGTATATTTTTTGTCCTTTACCTATCAATTTATTCAATTTAAAAATTTTTAACTTTATAATGAATCTATCTTATGTTCATTATTTTATTTTTATATTATTATTAAGCTTTTTGATTAGTACTACAGTATGAAATGTCTATTGTCCTTTTAAATTGAACAATATCTTAAGAAGCAGGTTTTGTTGACAATTGATATTAATATTAAATATTAATAATAATTGATATTTTAGATTTTTATTTATTTTTTAAATTGTTTACACCATTATATTTTTTCTTTTACCTATCGTAACTTTATAATGACTCGAACTTATGTTAATGAGTTTATTATTATATTGTAATTAAGCTGACAAATTTAAGAAGTATAAAAACGTGAAACAGTTTATGAATAATTTTGATTATTACTAAATTATGAAATGTCTATTGTCCTTTCTAACTTACCACGATTTTAAGATGTATTTTTTGGGGAGAATTAATGTTAAACAGAAATTTTATATTTTTATTTATTTTTTCTATATTTTCCCTCAATTTATTTTTTATTTTGACTACCAAATTATTCAATTAAAAAATGCCTAACTTTATATTGAATCTATTTTATTCTAATTAGTTTATAATTATTTCCCCCATCATCTTTCAACCTATTAAATTATACAATTCAAAAATTCCAAACTTAAAAGAAAAAACTATCTTAATTGATAGTAAGTTTATTATTATTATTTCTCTACAATTTCGTCACTCACCGATGCGATCAAAGAGCTCTCCGCCGGCTGCATATTCCAGGAAGATGTACTCCACATTTCCCTGCGAGCGTTTGCCAAAGAAGCGCAATATGTGCGTGTCCTGCAGCATCTTCTGTATGCAGACTTCCTTGCGCACTGAGATCACAGCATCGGGATGCTTCTTCAGGTCCACCATTTTCATGGCCACCGCTTCGCCCGTCTGGCGATTGATCAGCAATTTGACTCTGTGACAGATAAAGATAATGAGTTTAGTTGCAAATGCCACAACAGGGGGAGGAGGAGGCGGAGTAGGAGGACATGGAGCTTCTTTGTCTGTGTATCGAGTGGTTTAGTGCAGTGCTCCTGTTACCAATTCCAATACCAACAACAATTGGGACATGCGCACAACAGCAACAAGCTGCGACGAATGAATTTGGGCGGAGACAGCGAGATAGAGAGAGAGAGAGAGAGAGAGAGAGAGAGAGAGAGAGAGAGAGAGGGGGCAGAGCAGATGACAGAGAAGGCGGCAGAGTGGAATATGCCGCAAATACGCCGGAAATGTGCGTTTTTCTTTAGCCCCACAGCATTTCCGGTTTATTGACTTCTCTACTTACACACATACATACACACAACTACGCACAAATGTACACACGGCGACAGATTGCACATCGCCGTGTGCAGTGTTGCCAAATATTTTCCGGAAAAAATCAAAATGGCCAAAGAAAAAAGCGAAAAAAACCGAAAAACTAAAAAAATACATAAGAACAGGGTAAACTTTTTTCCTATTTTTTTTTTTCAAATTTAAAAGTTTAAAAGCAACGTCAATGGTTTTTTTTAATCGTCATTTTCTTTGTCATTCTATTTTTAGACGGTTTCTCAATTTACTTTTAACCAAACTAACTTGGCTAAAAACTTGGCAACGATAGAAAGGTCAGAGCGAAAGTGACCACTTCTGAAAAAGGATTATTGCCTGCTGAGTCTCGATATTTGTTTGCTTTGGACCAAAATCTTGACGTATTTTCAACATTCTCCCATTTTAAGAGGTGAATTTTGGTGTACTGGGAAAGTGTTTTTACCTTTATATCGTTTTAATTTTCAAAAAGTTTCAAAATTGGCAGTATAGAATCCTTTTTGGATTCAATTTAATCTAAAAAAGCCAGACTTTCGGATAGAAGATATTTGAGATTATTCCCGGCTGAAGCAGTTAAAAACCAAACAAATCTATCCGAAAAAAAGGCCAAATTTGCATCACTGTCGCCGTGTGTTGATTTTGAACTGTTCTTCCCTCTCTCACTCTCTCTCGCTTCCTCTTTCTCTGTTTGCTCCGCTTCAACTTACTCGCCATAGGCACCTTCGCCGAGGGTCTGAGCCAGCGTCCAGCCTTCGACAAATTCACGGGTCGACGGCGTCGCTGGAGTTGCTGCTGCTGCTGCTCCTGATGCTGCGATGGCTGCCATATCCTTTGCTTCAGTTTAATATCCTGTTGCCGTATCCAAATCCAACTACTGTCGTCAACAGCATTGCGTGCAACTGTAATAAACAAATGAGTAACAAACATCAAATTAGTCAATAGAATCGAAAACTATTTCACTTTTCTGCTGTGATTCATGTGGAGATTCATGCTTAACCTCAAAATTGCCCATCGCCACTTGACACCCACACATACACACAAGTACTACGAAGTTGCATACACACACACATATACATACTCATTTTGGGGATGTTGGCTGCTGAAAATGCTGTTATTGGTGTACACACCAAAGCACAAAAAGCAAACACTTTTTATGCCGTTTTAATATTTCATCCTTTGGCATGGTCATGGTTCGTACGCTCGTGCAGCCACAACTACAACTACCTCAAACCAGCCCCCCTTCATCACCCACTCTTCGCATCACAAAGTATGAAGAAAAAAACTTTCCGAGATGGCGCTGAGAGCACATGCGCTCTCTTTCTGCTAAAACCGCGCTCAATTGAAGTTGTCGTTGTTGTACACTCACACACACACACACACACAGGCAAACATATTTTAATCTGCATATGCACTTGTAATACACACAGAAAATAAAACATTAAATTTTAGCAGTTTTTGTTAATAAATTCTTTTGTTAATTAATATAAACAAACAAGAAACTCTGCAAATTTATCCGAGCTTTGTAAACCTAACCTCAGTTTACTACTTTTAATTTTCCATTACGTGCAGAGAAACGCAACAACAACAGCAACTGCGACGACGACGACAGCGACAGCAGCATCAACAGTCGCAGACGCATAAAAATGTATTCCTGCTGCTGTCCATCCGTTATTTTTACAATATTGCGTACAATAAACTTGCGCTGCAAAGCTCTCGTTCTATGCTCTGCCGACGATGCGCCATTCTATGCTCAGCTCACGACGAACATGACGTCGTTTCTATCAACTTCTCGGCTAGTTTATCGTCTGGCAACAACAGCAGGGGAGCGCGACAGGCAGAGACAAAGACAGTAACAACGAGGAGCTTCTCCTGCTGCTCTCTCTCATGCGTTGTGCGATGCCGAAACGCTGACAGCGACGTTGGCATTGACAGCGACTTCTTATTTGCCGGTGCTAAAAAGCTCATGGCAGGCGTCGACGTAGTAGTCGATGCTGCTGTTCTCTTTTGCTGTTTTTGTTGTTGTCGCTGTTGCTCTGTTGGCTGCGTTGTTCAACAGGCCACTATTACGATTTCTTTTATGCTCCTTGTGTATGTAGGTATGTACTCCATTTACATTCAAAGTGGAATTTTTACCTCTCTTTCACATACACACACACACACTCACACAGAGTGTGGCACACTCGCTTATTTTTCTTTTATTTTATTTTGCGCTCCTTTTTAACGTTTTTCATGGCAGCTTCCACTTCCTTGGCTATTTTTAGGCTAGGTAGAAAGATGGCAGAAGTTAGCAAGAGTTTTCTCATAGAAAGTGATCAACTGGCAAATACCCCTTAAATTTTTAATGCATAAATGAGTTAATTCAAAATGTAAAATAAACTGGACTCTGTTAATATTATATGGGGTCGACGTACTCATACCCTTGATCGTCAACAACAGCTATTATTGAAAAAAGAAATCTTATATAAAATCTGGTATTTCTTGCTGAGGTCAATGTACTTATATTTATCATAGGGTCCTTTTCTTTGTCCTTTTCTGTCTTATAGAATTTTCATAACATTCCTAAGGGTGAAGACCGTAGAAATATTTGGGTAAAATGTCTAAGATCGTATTTCTGGCTAAAAAATTACAATAGGTATTCGCTATAAATGAATGGGAAATTTAGACAAGGACGGATGGTTCTTGGTGCATTGTAGATGGGGAGAAACATAATGGATTCTTGAAAATATTGTTCAATTCGACTAAAACAGCTGGGTATTAAAGAAAACTTGTCATTAGTTATTGCATATTTTTGAAATTATCACAACGGTCTTTTTGGGTCCTCATTTTAAACGAAGTCCAAAGATTTTCACTGATTTTAAACTCTTGGGTTTGAATTTAACGTTATTTACTCCGAAATCAGATAGATTAAAGTACAAATTTAATTAATGAAAATACATTTCATTGGGTCTTTCCGTTTTAACCCGTTTCTCCTGTAGGTAGACAGGGTATAAAAAGTGCACCTTGGCATAGCAACAGTAACTGGCCAAAGACATCGTCTGGCAGTTAGAGGGCGAACTGGTTGCAGTTAGTGGCCAAACTAATGGCCAACGAGTTAGTGGGCAAAGAAAGACGAATGGAGGAGCTAAAAGTGAACAGGAATAAGTGATATTGTGCATCGATACATGTAAACTAGATACTCCTATCTTGCAGGTTTTTGTAGGCTTGTAACCGGCTTGGATGTATTATTAGCTGTCTTTAGAGTAAATCCAAATTCATGGTAATGATGCGATCAAGTCTAAAGGCGGATTTCGACTTATAATTTTGCATTGCAATTTAAAAATTAAAAAACAGTGATTAGGATAAAATAAATTGTGGAGTAATCGATCATCAGATACTCTGTAACTATTCTTCAGCTTTGATCGTAAGAAAGCTTTCAGGTTTGTGGAATGGCCAAGGATCAAAGATATATCTTTAAAATTATGTCAGCAAATCGATTTAAGTTGACTTATAGGAAAAAATATAGGAAATTTCAATATGGTATAAGAAAAGCTGACAAAGTTAAAGATCAGTTTAAATCATTATTTTCGGGAAAAGAGAGAGCTTACAAAAGTTAGGATTCCGGTTTTCTTACCAATATCACGATTTGCACAAATCTATAACATACTTTTTGGTGAATTACCATAAGTACAGGGTACAATTAAACCAAGATAGCTTTCTTTGGCCCCTAGCAACAGCAACAGTCAGTACAGCGGGGACTGTAGATTGTAAACTGAACTGGCATTGCCGCTAGGAAGACTCTCCCTCTGACCCCTCACCTCCCGTGGTTAACCACCTCCGATAAGGCTCAACAAATACGAGTTTAGGTATAAGCTTGGCCGTTAATGCTCAAATACAAAAAAAGAAAGACTCGGAGTAAAACTTGTATACACTAGGCGAGAGTGATGGCATTGGGGATACTCTGTAAACAGACATAAAGTACCATAATAAATAAGGAACTTTTAAAAACATTAAAAATACATTTTCCAATCTGATTCAATCCAAATAAAGCTCATCAAATTGATTTTATATACGAATGTCGAAAAATATTACTCAGAATATGGCGCGATTTTTAATAAAATATTTTTGATTTCAGCTTTTTCGTATTTGTTAGCAAAAAGACAACATTTGTCGAACAATTTATTTCAAAATCAGGACTTCGAACCATTTACATATTTTAAAATCTACATGTTTATATTGTGTGCCACCTTATATAAAAAATCAAAAAAATTTTTATCTTTGTGTTGGTCGTATGTCATGAGTAGCGATTTAAGACGATAGTTTTTTTTTCATTGGGAGAGTATTTTTAATTCCCCTAATTTTTGTACTCTGAATATTTTTGCTAGTTGAAAATTTCAACTTGAAACTCCTTATTTATGGGGGGTGCCACAGAAATCGCTTTTCCTTGAATTTCACTTAAATTTCATACAAATTTCTGTGGTACCCTGCTATGATTCCTAATTTTTTCTTCCCAATTTTGAATTCCTTAAATTCGATTCATGATTTTTGTTACTTATTTTTTAAAATTCCTTAAAGTTTCGGAATTCGTATGAGGTACCCATCGAATTTGTTTAAATAATTATGAGGAATACTCTGCCTTGTGCATGCACATTTTCACAGGGTATTCAGTTATATTGTATGGATAAGACGAAATACACACAACTCTCTTTGGTGGATGCAAGGCAAGGACAGCAACCAGCGGCGAGTAACGAGGCTGTGACCCGGGTGAAGAGAGGGGACATAACAGGCTGTCGCAGACAGAGGAAGCAAGACCAGAGTGGCAAGTCTTCAGTCGGTATTTTTTATATATATGTATATATATATTATTGGAATGGCGGGCTTAAGGAAAGAGCCATGTGAGCGGAGGTTACGTTGGCAAGTAAAAGTTTATTTCATTAGCATTTATCGGGTTTACCTATGTGATGTACATGATGATTATATCTGTGGTACTGGCAACGTCACAGACCTGGCTGTCTGTCTGTCTCTTGTTGGGGTCGGGGGTCATCTCCTTCATTTCCTTTCCCTTCCTTATTTGCGAGACGAGCGCGCGTCATTTGCCGAACCGAAAAGCTGTCGTCGTCGTCATAATGAACTGAAATGTCTCACAGACTCGGCAACTCGGGAATGCGTAGTACACACACACAAAGGCGGAAAAAACCCGGTATGGCAAATGTCAATCAAAACTTTGTAGTTTTATCAAAAGTCCGTTGCCTGCGAAAACGCTTTATATCTGATGGACATTTTTTCCTCTTTAGTTTAGTTGTTGATTCAACTAGTAGAGTTTCTAGAGTTGCCATTAAAAATGCACCGAAATGGACGCAATCCTGGCGACGGTTCGTCCTGGGCCAGCGTTAAAATGAAACTGTGAGCAGCGAATGCGACCGATACATGACCATTGTATAATATACATACATACACATATACATGCCCAGACCAGGCAACTCGAAATTTCCAGAGAACGGCGCCAAAGAGCGCGCCTGAGAGAGCAACACATATAAAGCTTTTATATATATATCTTAATATACATATACTTCTTTTCAAGTAAATGTGTGCGTGTGTGTGTGTGGAGAAGGAAAGGAAAGACGCGCTTGCGCGCGCCAAAAAGGTGGATGCAACAGACCTCAACACGTTTTCGGTGGTTGCTGCAAGTCTCTCGTCTCTTTGTCTCTCGCCTCTCACAGTCCGCGCTCCAAACAGCTTTCAAGTTTAACTTGCCGCTCTTAAGTTCAATGCGGCAGCTGCGCCGACGCCGACAGCGGAGACGACGACACCGAACAGCAGCCAACGTCAACGTCAACTTCAACATCAACGAGCAGCGAGTCGAGGAGCTGAGAGCATTGAGCAAAGGGCTGTTGCTTCATATTAATACACACAAATACGTATATATACAAACACATACATACATAATACTTGTATTAAATATATTGTTTTATTGTGCAGATGAGAATAGTCAGTCCCCATCCTCTTTAATATGTTGTTCTTTTTAAATTATATTTAATAGGAACTTTAAAATGCATATACATATCAGAGATGCCAAATATTTTCCGAAAAAAAAGACAAAACGGTTAAAGAAAACAGGGAAAAACTAAAAATAAGAGACTGGAAAACAGGATGAACTTAAAAAGTTTTAAAGCATCTTCAATGATTTTCTTTTATATTTTTGCCTTTATATCGTTATTATTTTCAAAAAGTTCCAAAATTGGCAGTATAGAATCCTTTTTGTATTCAATTTAATTGAATCTAAAATAAGCTAGATTTTTGGATAGAAGATGTTTGAGATTTTTACCGGCTGAAGCAGTTAAAAACCAGACAAATTTATCCGAAAAAGGCCAAATTGGCATTACTGATACATATCTTTACTTCATAAAATTATAAGTTTTTTCTTACTTTAAGCCAATCTTTTTTTATGAAAGATGCACTTTCATGCATTAAAAATATGTTTTAACAATTCTATTACATTCCGTTTCCTTTGGTTTTACTCATATTTTTTCTTATTAATTAATTTATAACATGTACATTTTGTTGTACAAAATACAATTGAATTTCCCAAACTCGAAAAACCATTATCCAAAGAAAAGTTTGACTTCGACTTATGAAATTCTTTCTTTCTTTTTTCTTAAGTTTAGCAAACGCAATTGCTACTTGATTATTTCGAGATGGAGTAAATTCGAGTTATAGAAGTTCGAGTTATGGAAGTTTGACTGTAATACAAGCTTAGTAATTAAGTTTTATATTATTAGTTCTATATCCTTGCCTCCTTATACTTATGAACATAAATACATGAAAAGGACACTGCAGTGACCCCTGAAAACAAAACAAAAAAATAAATGAGTAAACAAATTATTTCTTTAGTTTGTTGAAGTTCAATTACCCTTCTAGTTTTTATCTATAAATTTTTTTCTCGAAAAATGAATAGAACCTGATTTTTGTTTTAAGAAATTTAGATTTTTTGACGTTAGTTTTATGACATTTTTGTAATACCCTATGTAAGGATATATTGTAGGAAAAGAAAACTTGCATTTGACACATGGTAATAGCAAATTCCTTGGCACACAGATACAAAGATACCCATGAGAATGTATGCGTGTTATTATAATTTTTGCCTCGGAAGTTGCGCACTCCGGAATTCGGAACTAGTGCGATAACAACTTCTCTACTTTCAACATTGTTTTCGTTTAATTCAATTGACTATAAAACTAAATGTAGTTTTGTGTAAAATGTAGCAAGCAAATATGCCAGGAATATCGCTCTCAAGATGAGAAGAGATAATTTGTTTACTCCCAGTAACTGATTACTGGATTCGAAGTATTAAAATGCTTATTATTAAAATAATAATTAATCTTATTTTAAAGCTAGGATCACATCAATTCAGACTTCTTTAATGCTTCCTTAATAAAGATTTTGTTTGTTTTGGTTTTCTTGTAGCTTCCTCTGTTTTTGCAAAAAACGGCGACGACCTCGTCCAGAATTCTTCATATTGGTTGCCTTGGGCATCAATGACGGTTGCGGAGACTCCGGTTCCGGCTCCGGTTCGTCAGTCGATGTCTGAAGCAGTTCGTATGGAATATCAACGCAGCTATCCTTGCTGCTGAGGCTATCTTCCAAGTGGGTTTTAGCTGTGGAATAGCTGCTGTTAAAGCTATCCGATTCAGCCGATTCAAATGGATTCGAATTGGTGAAGCTGGAGCTACCGGACGCCTGGTTGTCATTTAGCTTAGATGTTCTGCGCCTCCTACCTGGCTCAAAGTAGCTGGGATCCAATATCACTGGAAAACTTTTCTTGCCATTACGCAAAACGTGAATTTTGCCCTTGGGCAAAGTGTCAGTTTTTGGCGGTTCCAGCGACCCGCCAGCCATGGACATCATGCCAAAGTGTCGCATCATGGCCACCGCCTCCCGCTCCACGGTGCTCTCGTCCTCCCAGTCGGCCATGGTGGCGTGCTCGCCCAGCGGCTTCGTTCCGGCGATTTCCTGGATGCGCTCCATCATGGCCAAACTGGAGCTTATTTCCTTCGTCTTGGACACACTGTCCTTTTCGATCTCCTCGTTGCGTTTCTCCCGTCTGGCCAGACACTCATAGGTGGACTTGGGACGCGGAGTAAAGTCCCGATTTTGCTTTTGATTTGCTTCGTATGTCCACTGGCCATGGATTAAATTGAAATCGGATTGCAGCTCAACCAGATCATCCTCAAAGTTGGTAGACGGAGCCCATGCCATGACTGTCAGTTGCCGGTTGAGCTAAATTTGGGTATCTTGTTAATAGTGACGCCAAATGTCATTATCAACATGATGGAATAAGTATAAGGTGGTCTCGCAGTCCGTTGTCTATACTGACAATAAGCAGAGTTGCCAATTTGTTCATTTGGCGGACAGATTTGTCCGTTTTGGAACTGCGATTTCCGGAAAAAATTTTAAAACGGAAAAATTTAAATTCCTTTTTTTATTTTGTTTGACTTTGTCCACTATTTATCCTTTTTTCATTGTTCTAAGTCGCTCAGAGAATTTATAAAATACATCTAAGCTTCATCTAACATATTCATTTTCGGATCTTCATATATCTTTGAAATTTAAAAAAACAATTGATGCATTTCCTGTGGAAAATATTTTACCAGCTAATAAAGAGCTAATACTTTCAATATTGTAGTAATTTTTAGAGCTATGATTTTATTTTTTTTAATTATTTTTATATGTATTAATAAGAAAACATAGTTTGTCCAGATTTTTTGGTCCTATAAAAAAAATCGGTCCGTTTTCTGTCTTGTTTTTTGGCTTAACCGGCCTTTTTTTGGGTATAGGCTTTAGCAAAACTGATAATAAGTGCAAGTGAAAGGGTTCAGCGTAGTAAGTGTGAGTGAAACGACAATAGACTGCGTTGATTAACCCTTAGATGGGGCATAGGGCTTAAAGTTGCCTATCATAATAAAAGGAGTTGAAGTTTTTTTTATAATTTAATTGTTAATAATTTAGAATTTAAAATGTTCTCCTCTAAATATTTCGGTACATTCATAAATTTTACGCCTTGCACGTGCCTGCGGCAAAAACTGCAAAAAGTCAATTTTCCTTTGCATAAGGATTAAATTGAGAAAAAAAAAAAAAAAGAATCGTTCGCAAACAACCTTTCACATCAACCAGCAAGACCGCACTGAACGATTACGCCCCAAAACCGAACGTTTCGTCAGCCGGCGATACCACCTTATATTTATTCCATCATGATTATTGCTGCATATTGCAGTCTACGATCTTGTGCAGTCGTCAACATAACCTAATTCTCTGCATGCAGTTACACACGCATACACTCATGTGCAAATAAGATTGCATGTGTATGTATGTACACAAGTGTATGCGTGCATATGCATTGCCGGCAAAAGCAACAACAGTTATTGCTCACGGCGGTATTAAGACAGTCGCATACGTAGAACAAAACAATTGCAATTTAATTTCAGCTACTCACCCAATTCCTTTATTATTGAATTCTCACAGTGCTTAATAGATTATACACTAAAATATTTATTACACAAAATTCGAAGACTTCAAATTGAATTTTGTATAAACAGGGCTGTCAACGACTTGCCACCGAAAATGACGTTTGGGATTATTTAGTACTTTTATGAAACTCATGGCTCGATTAACAGATTACTTTTAATACAAAACAATTGACTTTGTAAAGTCAATAAATTTATTTGTATTTCGTCACACAAATTGCATAGAAGCTTTCGTATTGAAACCAAACAAAAATCTGCAAGCCGCACAAAAAAAAAAACTCGAAAATATTCGATTATTTTTTACAGCACTAAAATGTAATTGCAAACATTAGAGAAAACATCGATACTTTGACAACACTATTAGGCAGCCCTACCATTCACAAACATGTACATGCACATATATCTATCTCGCTCGGACATTAGTAATTTTTATGCTAAACGCAATAAAACGCCGAAAGAATTGCGCCAAAAAGTCAAACAAAGCAAATAATTTCAGCAAAATATAAGATGATGATGGCAGCACGCTGCTTTGTTTGCAGAACAATTTGCACGCATTAGCCGAAATCACAAATGAATGCAAATAACAATGCATAAATTAATGGTATGACTTACCGCATTCCCACCACTTGCTGACCCAGCGGCGATTTTCTTTTTGCACGCCTTTAGGCTTTCGCTTTTAGTTTAAGAGACACACAATTCGAAGGTACAAAATATAATCGAATTACTTCAGTAGCACAACTTGTTACCGCTTAACTAATGGACGTTTTATTTATAACAATCAGTGTAAATTAAATTTTGGCAGAAGCCAGTCGTCTCTATTGTACATTTGGCAAACTTATGAGTGTGACCGTGTGTACTTTGCAGAAAAACGTGCATTGTCTCACAATACAAATACTGAATGGTAATAATTCCAAGAAAATACCAAAACTCGATATATTAAACTGTGACTTTAAATTTGTAAATTGTGCTAAAAGTATAACTTTAATAAAGCAAGCAAATTATAAATAATTATAAAATTATCTTATAATGAGATAATTTTAAAGAAAATAAATAAAATGTTAACAAATCATCAAAAAGCAAAATGTCAAAAAAGGATATACAGTCAAACTTCCCTAACTCGAACTTCCCTAACTCGAAGTTTCTCTAACTCGAACAAAATCGAGTGGCAATACTAGGCAAATTTCATACAATTCTACTTTCCAAACTCGAACTTTTTTCGTGGATAGACAAATAGACAAATTGGCAACTCTGCTTATTGTCAGTATAGTCAACGGACTGCGTGACCAAGGTGGATTTATACCTGGTGATGTATTCGCTCGACGTGCCCTCTTTTTCGGGGCGGAAACGTCATTACGAAAGCAAACATCGTAGTAAGCGGTTGTATTAAATTCTCTAAAAAATGTCCCTTGTGTGAAAAATACATATGCCGCTTGAACGCAAGTCGTTTGGTTTGTGTTTCCAGAGATATGAAAAAGAGACAAATAAATGCAACTGGAACTGTGGAATCATGCACCGGTGAGCAGCTTCCACAAAGAGAGCAACAGGGATAACAGCGTCGATGCTGACGGCTAACAGGAGCTTAACAAATATCCATAATCACAATTAATTAATTGGTTACCTACGGGTCATTACAGGAACAACAAGACAAACATGCCATTGCATTTTATTTTCATTTTATATATTGCACAGCGCACAAAACGAAAATGAGTGAAGAGTATAGAAAACAAAACAAAACAATTTTTCTATATATCTATCTCTGTCGTCTCTCTCACGTCAGACTCATTTTGACAATTCCGCCCCGAGAGAGAGCGAATACATCACCAGGTATAAATCCACCTTGTGCGTGACCACCTTATTCCATCATGTTGATAATGACATTTGGCGTTTGACATTTAGCTCAACCGGCAACTGACAGTCATGGCATGGGCTCCGTCTACCAACTTTGAGGATGATCTGGTTGAGCTGCACGTTTTGCGTAATGGCAAGAAAAGTTTTCCAGTGATATTGGATCCCAGCTACTTTAAGCCAGGTAGGAGGCGCAGAACATCTAAGCCAAATGACAACCAGGCGTCCGGTAGCTCCAGCTTCACCAATTCGAATCCATTTGAATCGGCCGAATCGGAAAGCTTTAACAGCAGCTATTCTACAGCTAAAACCCACTTGGATGATAGCCTCAGCAGACCTCGACTTCAGACCTCGACTGATGAGCCGAAACCGGAACCGAAGCCTCCGCTACCGTCATTGATGCCCAAGGCAACCAATATGCAGAATTCTGGACGAGGTCGTCGCCGTTTTTTGCAAAAACAGAGGAAGCTACAAGAAAACCAAAACAAACAAAATCTGTATTAAGGGAGCATTAAAAAAGTCTGAATTAATGTGATCCTAGCTTTAAAAAAAAAAATAAATATTATTTTAATAATAAGCATTTTAATACTTCTAATCCAGTAAATAGTTACTGGGAATTACCAAATTATCTCTTCTCATCTTGAGAGCGATATTCCTGGCATATTTGCTTGCTACATTTTACACAAAACTACATTTAGTTTTATAATCAATTGAATTAAACGCAAACAATGTTGAAAGTAGAGAAGTTGTTATCGCACTAGTTCCGAATTCCGGAGTGCGCAACTTCCGAGGCAGAAATTATAATAACACATACATTCTCATGGGTATCTTTGTATCTGTGTGCCCAGGAATTTGCTATTACCATGTGTCAAGTGCAAGTTTTCTTTTCCATTAAAATACCCTTACAGAGGGTACAACGATAATGTAAACAAACTAACGGATAAAAATCTAAATTTCTTAAAAACTTGCAAAATCAGGTTCTATTCATTTTTCGAGAAAAAAATTTATAGATAAAAACTAGAAGGATAATTGAACTTCGGTGTCCTTTTCATGTATTTATGTTTATAAGTATAAAGAGGCAAGGATATAGAACTAATATTCGGGGGTGCCACAGAAATCGCTTTCGCTTGAATTTCATTTAAATTTGTATGAAATTTCTGTAGCACCCCAGATTATAAAATTTAATTATTAAGCTTGTGTTACAGTCAAACTTCCATAACTCGAACTTCTATAACTCGAATTTTCTCTATCTCGAACTAAATCGAGTGGCAAAATCTTTTGCTAAACTTCAAAAAAAAGAAAGAATTTTATAAGTCGATTCCAACTTTTCTTTGGATAATGGTGATTCGAGTTAGGGAAGTTCGACTGTATAAAAATTAAAAAAAAACTTTTTTTCTATAATTTTTAAATAAAAATGTAAAATAAAAGTTTATTCAGTTTCTCATAACTCTTATTTGCGGTCCCTGGCTAAAAGTTTAACCTTAATAAACCAAGCAAATTATAGATTAGATGAGATAATGAGTTAATTTTAAAGAAAATAAAAAAAATGTTTAAAAATAGTCAAATATATAACAATAATTCGTGTGCAATTTTTAAAGTTCTAGCTTTCAAATTTAGCAAAATACCAAAAGGGAAGTATTTAAAAAAGATACCTAAAAAGGAAATCGATCTAAATGTGGTCTGATGGTTGCCACCGTGTTTTGGGAGCCAAGGTTGCCACACGGCTGCTTACCGTTATAAAAAAACATTTTTAGTGCGGTCAAAAAACATAAACATCAATTGATATTTTGAAATATTTTTGATGTTAATCTGAGCAACGTTCGGTAAAATTATGTTTTTCTTTAGCATAAACATTGGTTTGTACTATCGTGGAGACAAGGTTCATTGTCCTCGTCGCTTTTACTACTACACACATGCGCGATGCAACTGAAACAGCCGGTCATGGGTTTCATTAATAAATATCCAACACATTTCGCCTCAAGACTCAAAGTTCTTCGCTCGCGATTGCGATTTCGCCTACGCTGCTGCGAGGAGTCCTTGCACTCGCCCAGTTCCCAGTTGCATATTGACAGCTGGCCAAGAAGCACGGAAATTCGGAGAATCGTATAAATATCAGTGTGTGGAATACTACAAATAAATACTAAATAAATAATAAAGTGAAACACAAAATTTGGCAACTGTGAATTTTGATTTCGAGTGAAAATCTTTATAGTTGAAAACACTCGGATTTTCTTTGTAAGTGTGAAAATTGTCGAAATATTTCCGAGCACAGCGAAACTCAAAAACTTGACTTGAAAGTTTGCGGTTGTTATAATAATAACACGTAATCGTTCGGATTAATTTTTAGGTCATACACCCTTTAAAGCTTTGTTAAATGTCCGTCTGTAATCGAGTTCACTGTACTTCCGGTTGCAATAATTGTAAATTTAAAACCAATTTAAATTGTGCAAAAATCAAGTTTAACATTTATCACAAATGTATTGAAAGAAATCATCATATTTAAATAAATACAAATCATCTCACTAAAATTGAAATGTGTATTTTTAGCCACAAACAGAACGTGTAATTAAACCAAAACACAAAATCAATCGAAAATATCGAAAACAAATATGAAAACAATTTTCATTGTTAATTGTTTATAATTCAAATCAAATAAATCGCCTGATACTTTTTGAGCGTTTCCCACGATCCAAACGAATAACATAAACAAATAGAAACTTTGAGTTGTATACACGAAATTTGAATTAATTCGCGTAGTTCTTCAATTTTGATTTTACTCTAACGATAAGTATAGCGTTTATCTCTGTCATCATGCCGCTGTCTCTGCCTCTGCCGCTGTCTCTGCCGCTGCCTACGTCGACGCAGTTAGTGAACTGGAGGTGCTACGGCAGCAAACTCGTTCGATTGCTGCACTCAAGAGGAAATCTCAACTCAAGGTAACTTGGGGAAGCATCTATGATAGCTGATAGCTTTGCATCTATGAATTCACTTTACACTTTTCACATTTTCACTGTACTTTTTTACTGCACCTTTCGTTCTCCTTCTATGCACTTTGGCCCAGCATTAAGTGGCCACTTGTGCCAGTTTATCAATTTTATACAGTTTTCGGTCACAATAAGGGAACATTTTTTTTTGCTCTTTCGTCAAGTTTCGTCAAGTGTGCGAGCATTCCAATCAGAAGTATGTTGGCTAATTAGAATTTCGACCAGGGCTGCAAAGCTCCAAAATTTGGGATATTTTCGATTTGATAGACTGTAATTTAGAAACCGATTTCCATAATTTATTATTTTATTTTATTAAATTGTTTCTAATCATCTCGTTATTTAATTGTAAGTCGATCATAATCATTTTTTTTTTAAATTTTCAGAAAATATGTTTATTATTAATTATTAATAAAAATCACATATCCTATAAATTTATTTACATTGAAATTATCAATATTTTACTATATACTTAATATTATTTTCATATTTCTCTAATCTGCTTTACAAGAAATTTAACGGCGAAAACAAGTTAACCTACTTTTTGAGTAACTGTGTATGTGTTTGTGTGTCATACTCACACACACACACAGCACTTGCATCTGCCCGTTGCAC